>JBBPCS010000204.1:12732910-12759168 GCA_037974645.1 Hollardia meadi
TTGTTTAGATGACCTTTGGGGACGCCATGAGGAATAAAGCGAGACTTTCCGTCACTGGGAGTACTGGGGAGAATGGTCGGGTGATGACTCCAGAGTTTCCTAAAGCTGTCCATGCTGTCCCTTACGTGAGACCTGACATGGGACTAAACGTCAGCCTGACAGATCTGTCCTGATCAATGAGGAATTTCTGAGTGCCTTACAATGGTTTCAATATAGCGATTTCTTTTTTTTGTCCTTCCCCCCCTCCTTCTGTTGCGGCGCTTTTTCTGTCTCTGTCTGGTGAAAAAGGAAAGGTGGGAGATGGAGGCTTCATTTTGTCTCCCACAAAGAATTTTATTGTTACTGTCTGTCTCTATTTCTCACCGTATAAATCGCCTCCCTCTCTGGGTGGAATTACATCTCGGAATATAAAAGGGAGACTCTCTTTTTCTAAACTGATGACACCATGCTTTCCTATCTATCTGTCTGGACTGGACTGAGACGGAAAAGAGGGCTTGATTGACGGCAATGGCTGCTTCTGGGAGTCAGAGTTTCAGTCATCTCAGATGAATTTGTGTGTGTGTCTGTGTGTGTGTGTGTGTGTGTGTGTGTGTGTGTGTGTGTGTGTGAGAGAGAGAGAGAGAGAGCGAGAGTGCGGGGGTGTTTGGTTCAGAGGAAGATGTCGTCAAAAACACACTGTTTCTGTAGCCACCACCGCCAAACAGGATTTTCAAGCACACTTGGTATCATCTGCATTAAGATGTGAAATTGTCTCTTTTTTTTCTAAGAAAATCAAAGAAAAAAAGTCTATTGAAAAAAAAAATATTTTTATGTATTTTCACAAAATAGCTTTTAAATAAACTTGCTTACATACTGGTTGGATATAAACATCTTCATGTGTGAAAAAGAAAGAAATGATATAAACAGCTTCTAGTTCCATATTTTTAAAGCCAAATACATATGGGAGTGAGATGTTGAAATCATGTAATTAATTCATATTCTAAACTTTCCTGTATATTTTATTCTTTAACATTTGGTGTTGATATGAAATATATGTCAATGCTCGACATTTGGAATCAATCCTTCTATGTTTCTCTTGTTACAGTTGGTGCAGCAATTTTGCTTTATACTTTTGTCTCTTTGTTTGCTTTAGTGCTTTTGTTGTTTGTATTTTTTCTGACAAGGACCAGGGTTGTTCTACTTTCAAGAGAAAATGAATCTGTTTACATGCCATGAATGCAAAACAAAAAAAAAAAGTATGATATGGTATTATCGTATCACATTTTGAAATGACATCAAAAAGAGGCATCAACATCCACATGGTTTACGTGGTGGTTTAAAATGCCAAATAAGTACGAGTGCCAAATTCTAGTGCCAGTAGATATGAATATAGTCTCAATATAATCAATCACTGTCATCTCAGTGAATGTAAATGATACATTCTGTAACTTTTGTAACTAGATGTACAGTTGGTGGCAATGACAGTGCTAATACAATAGCCTTTTTTGCTTTGTTTTCCAGTCTCCATGTACTTTGCATTGATCTGACAATGAAGTAGCACCAGTTGCATGTTGTTGACGCAAATACGTTTATTTCATTACTGCCAAACATGCGTTTTCATTTTAATGTTGAAGTTGTGAGGTTAACTGTTTAAAATTGGAAATACAATGTTAGACATATATACAATATATACATATATACATATATTTTATATAAATAGTTTAAATCTGAAAAATTATAGCCCCTTTTCATTATAGAGTCAAAGTTACTCTGCTTCCACTAAATACTAAATTTGGTTTCTAATTCAGAAAATAAAGTATTTCTTTTTTTTCAGTTATGCAGTTTTACAATAAGTTAGGCTACTTATAAAACTTACGTAGACTAGCACTTCTAATTATAAGACGCATTTTATTTTTGTTTTTCTGAAATTGACCTATGAAGAGTCCTCCACTGCAACACAAAGGGAGGTTAACTGTACTATTATTATCATTGTTGTTTTTGTAATCAACAATACAAACATATTCTGTAGTTGCTTATCAACTTCATTGCATATTCAGGCTATTCTCACTGACATTTTGTATATGGAATGTGTGCTAACTTGTTTATTTTTTGGGACTCTTTCTAAATAAAAGTGGCTGATCTCTTGTTATCTCCCAGTGTGGGTCATTTATTTAGGCTGAGTTGCTCTTAATACCTAATAAAGCATCACGAAACGTTGCTTCTGTCTGCCTTTCAGATAACTATGACCAATAGGTGCCAGAGTCTTGAAGGTATTTGACGACAAATTAAGTCGCCAACTGACTGTGTATTTTATAATAAATGCTCATATTGAGCAACAGTTAACCTCTCTTCCGGATTGTGTGGGTATCTTCGGACTTGATTGTGCTTGACTGACATCACTCTGACACTTAGGTTCAAGGCTTTGCCACCCACATGTATTTTCAATCAGCTCCAGCTGATAAGACTCTTACAGGTTAAGACTGGGTAAAGCTCAGAGTGGATGTAGGAGTGGGAGGATGCTGGGATTTTGTGATGTCACCAAACTCAATGTAAGCTACGAAAGGCATCAGTCACACCACAAAGTGACGTTCACTCATCCATGCGAAATACTGCAGGTTGGGCAGAAGCTTGGTGATGTAGTGACTACTCTCAGGGCGGAGCTAACTGCAAACTCCGAGTGCTGTTCAGTCATAAAGGGTCCTGCAGCTTCTCTCACAGCAAAATAACTCCTGATTTTCTTGTGTTACTGTACAGGATAACTTCTACGATTGATGTATTCTTTTACTTCTTTTTCTCAGGAGACTTTGGAGAAAAGACTATTGCGAGCAGCAAAATTTTTCTCCCTACTGCTCTGTTTACTTCCCTGTAGAATCTAGTTCACCATTGCACACAATTTTGTTCAATAAGAAGTTATTGAAAAGGGGAAATGAAGGACTCCAAGCTAACAAGCTCGCTAATAGTCAGTTAGCAGACTCGTTAGCTCACTAGCTGAGCTCAGTGACTAATGGGACAAGAGTTCACACAGTTTATTGAAATTATGTATTTATCGATTCAAAAATCCGCAAAACCATTACAAACTATTGTTCTCTAGTATAGTTAAGAAAAATATTACATCATATATTATAATAAAATATATTATCCATCCATTATTTCTGAACACTTATCCTTTAGGTGGCGGTGGGCTGGAGCCTGGGAACCTGGGAATGGGCGAGAGGCGGTGTACACTCTGAACATGTCGCACGCTGGTTCACTGGACAGTTAATGGAATTGAGTTACTGTTATTAAGTCCACCTGTGGTTTTCCTGCTGTGAACGTCAAAATGTCTGCTGTGCAACCAGTTCTTAACCTGGATCCTGGATTGCAGTGTGAAAAAAAAAATCCACCAATAGTCCATTTAGAGCTGTGTTAACCAAAGACATCTTAAAAATCTGACTGTCTTAGAAATTATGTAGATATATATATATATATATATAAAAATGTGGGCACACACTTCTATTTCTCTGTTGAGAACCAAAACTTTACAGCTACTTTACTTTACAGCTACACAGATGGGTTACCTCCTCCCAAATTCACTGTGAGAACAGGTCTAATCAGCCAGACAACTGAAAACACCTGTGTAAATATGCAGGGCCTTGATTTGTGCAAACGTTTCACAGAAAGATAAAGGTCTTGTTACAGAATGTTTTTAGGTGCTTCTATAAATGCTATTTTTTTCAAATAATAAATTTAAAGCAGTTTTCTATAGTTATGTCACTACATGACAAAATAATTTAAAAAAAAAATCATATGCACTTCTTTATAGTATTTCAATCATATGTTTCCTATTCTATTTAGATATAATGTAATAATTTACTGTTTGTATTCCCAGCCCTCATGACAGTTGAAACAAACAAATTGTGTTACTGTAAAAACAATGACATACACTAGAAATAAAGATTTTTTTTTATTGTTTAAAAATTCTACTTTGTTAATACTGGATTTTTTTTCCACCAATATCACCTTGGTATAGAGACTAAGCTTTTGTGGAGTGGTACACAGTTAGACATGGAGGGAAATAAATCTCATAGTAATGAGTTTAAAGCAGTCGAGTGATGAGGTGCCGTTAGTCAACCCTCCATCTGCTGAGCGGTAATGAAGGTCACACGTCTCCATGAAGATGGTTGACTTCCCTCTGCTCCATAAAGATAATCCCTCTTTTCTCCCAAGTAGGCCATATGTTCCTCTCCAGTTCTTTGTATCAATTTCCCATCACACCTTGAAGTTAATGACATCATATCAGAGACATGTTTGCCCACACTCGCACCTTATAGTGAGTTGTCTGAAAACTACCAACTACATTCTTCAGTTCTCATTCAATATTAGTGATTTAAAAGTTCAAATGTTCTTGGGACAACAATCAAAAACCTGCCCTGCGCTACGTCATCTGTTCAAGTCCTCTGAAGCTGATGCAGATGGCTTTACATTGCAGGTACAATAAACCCTTGTGCCTCTCTGCCTGACGCCATGTTTTTCTCTACATACATTTCACCATAGAATGTAAATATTTGCTGTGAGAGGGGACAAAAACACTAAAAAGCAAAAACAACTAAAAAGCCGCTCCCTTGCTCCAGGAAAATAAATAAATAAATAAATAAATAATGAATAAATACATCACACTCTGACCACATACTCCACTCACATAGCTAAATGCTGGGAGGAGAGGAGTTGCTCACCATCTGCTGCTGAATTGGATCAGATGGCTTGTGGCTACTGGACACATCTGGTCAGCCCAAACACACTGTCGAGTTTTGCCTGGTGGACGACTCTTTAGATAGAGATCAGGTCTCACTTCTAACAGTCTTTTTGTGTTCACTTTATTGATATATATTGGAAATAAATATGGTTTTAGCATGAAGAAAATATGAGTCTTGGGCAGGGTGGCAGCCAAAGAACAAAGATGTGCGCCATGTACTTGTATGCATACATTCTATACACAATATACAGTATACGTGATAACGTTACATGTTCTACAACCACAATGTTCAATGCATATGGTTGCATCAGCTGTTCAGCAACCTGACCACCAGTGGAAAGAAACTGTTACTGAGACATGTGGTGTGCGATTTATGCTCCTGTAACGTTTTTTAGATGGAAGGAGCAAAGTTAAGAACGCGAGCAGGATGTTCTTAATGATGTTTTGGGCTTTCCTTTATGCAGCGAGCGGTAGAAATGTCATGAAGTTGTGGGAGTTCTGTCAGGACACTCTCTTTGGTACAGCAATAAAAGTTCACAAGTGCTTTGATTCCAATATGCCAAAACTCTCCGAAAGTAGTCTCTGCTGTGCTTTCTTAAGGATGCAATTGGTGTTGAGAGATCATGCAAGGGTGTGTAAGATGACTAAATCAAGAAAGTTAAACCTATCAGTAATAGATGACCCTGATTTTCTTTCGGTCAACAGTGACTTCTTTTGTCTGATTGACATTTAGAAAGAGATTGCTATCAAGGCACCATATGGTTAGCTGGGTAAACACACTGTACAGTAGGAGACTGAGACAGCAGCTCTGAGGTGGATGAGTGCTGAGAACTAGTGTAGATGAGTGCGTTTTGCCCAGTCTCACCGTCTAGGGCCTTGCTGTCAGAAAATCAAATAATCAGAGTTGCCCAGACCTCTGAGTTCCATCACCAGCTTGGATGGTACAACTGTGTTAATAGCACAGCTATAGTTGATGAACAACATTCTGAAAGGTATTTTTCTTTCTTTTCGAACAGGGAAATTAAAGCAGCATGTAAAGCCAGTGAGATAGCATAATCTACAGATCTAGCCTACTAATGGACTTCCTAACAAGATAGCTTGGGGGCATTGAATATATGCATTATATGATTTATGGACCTGGTCTGTAGAGTTATGATATGCAATAGTATTTACGGTAATAGAATTAACCCAAGTGCACATCACCTGCAGCCAGATTTCAAAATACGTAAGAATAAAAACAGATACCATATATTTACAAAATTAACCTTGGGAGTTATTTCCAAATGAGAAACAAGGCAGAAAACCATCAGCTTGAAGGAATTTAGCTTGAATGTGAAACCATCTCAAAAGATGAAATTGAAAGAGAAAAGAAGGAAAGTAAAGTCTTGGAATTTAGAAGATGGAAGTGTGTGAGAGTTACTGTCGCTCTACAGCTTAAAGGTGTTGAATAATTAAACCTTATTGTACGTCTCCACAATCCTCATCATCCATGGAAGGATTCAGTTGTGAGATAGACCGTTTTAATAGAAATGTGCTTATAAACATATATTTTACCCATAAAACAGAATCATTTGTGCTTTTTGCCTGGTAAATACAAATATAAACAAAGGGAAGAGGGGAAGACGAGAACAACAAGGAAGGGAAGGTTAACAAGACACAGGTGAAACACATGAGGGTAATCACAAGAGGTGGGGAAATCACAAAGACAAGAAGTGTAAAGGAGGACAAGATACAAGAGGAGAAAGCCTGCAAAATAAAACAGGAAGCGACAAACTCAAACCCAAAACAAGTTCCTTTCCTACTAAAGCACCAAACTGTTTTGCTTGACTTTCAACCAGGATAAAGAGCTTTGCACAACCTACCTTGCAAAGGTAGCCTACCTTTTTGTAGTTTTAGCCTTTACTTTAAGACCAATAAGTTATTGAAGGTTACATTTTGCTCCTTAATGAGTAGCTGCATCCTGCGGGTTCTTGTCATTTATTGCTTTTTAAGTTTCTATACGTGCAAGATAGAGTGATATTATCAGTACTGATGTAGAGTTCTTTCAGTTACTGTATGACTATTTATGGCGTTTGCTACTACTTTGTTTTACTACTTTGTCACTCCACACTTACTGTGACTGAAGTTACATTCCCCAGGAGCAACGCTATCATTCCACCAATCTGTCTCACCACCTTTGTGTAATCAAGTGTGCTTATGGGCCATTAGATCAGCCAATCATAGCAAGGAGGGACGGTTAACCAAAATGAATCTTGGGTGAAATGAGTCCATGGATGGACGCCCATACGGGCAATCAGCCTGAGAAGCACCAGCTCGCTCTCTCTCTCTCTTCCTCCAGCAGTGCACATTGCTGGTTGTCAATAGATATTCTGATAGGATCCTCCCTGGGCTGAAGCTAATGATGACAGAAGGTACACAGGGAATGGCCTGAATCTGCCACCTCATATAGGAGACATCAATAGCACAGCCAGGGCAATGTTTCATCTTCAGGTTTATTAACCAAGGCCTGACTGCGCGCCTTGGCCTCATTAAAATGCAGCAATGGCACAGAAATGCTCACACAGCAATGATGGTGCAGATTTAAGATTCTAGAGCTTCTTGCAACCAGTAATGGTTACAAATTTCTTTAATTTATTGTGATATACTTACAGCACTTAAACCCTGCCTTTAACCCTTCTTTTCAGAAAATTGGCTAAAATTGTCATGTTTTTCCGTTTAGTTTAATGGAAATTTGCAGAGAGATACTTGCACACAGGTTCAATAGATTAAATATTGTAAATATTTCACAAACTGCCATGAGACTGCGCTGAATTATAAGCAATAGATTTGGTGTCATGTGTTTTCTTTTTGATCCATTTTATCTCTACTTTTATCCAGATGCACTTTCAGTGACATTTGCGGTGTGTGTCTAGCAGCTTAGCAGTCAATCCGCCTGCTAAACTTAATGAAGTGACGCCTTTACCCAAATGTCACCAGAATGCAATCAAGGTGACAATTTATGTCAAATTAATATAGACCACTTTACCCATTTAATAAACCGGCGGAACATGGAACATATTATGGATGTGACGGCTCTTGGCAGGTATTCAATTTCTAAACGTCTGCAACAGACAATGACAACAACAGTCATCAGCGGGTAAAGAGTAGAGGATGGCAGTGTCCAGTCCTCTTGCACAAATTACCACCTGAGCTAGTAAGACAGCAATGTTTGTACAAGATCAGATTAATTTACATCACAATAATTCAGATGGCCACGGGCAGGGATTTTGTTTGTTTGTGTTTTAAAACCCAACGGCAAAGTGTTTACGATACCAGATCAAGAGTGTTTTGAGTTTCCTTTTGTGGAATTATTTCTTTTAATAATAATTACCTCACACATAATTGTCTAAGCTAATTCATAACAATCTGATTCATTAACCTTATATCTCAGATCTATATAATTCATTTTATCTCATTAGAAGCCTAGAGACACGAAATTATTTGTCTCAAATTAAGATGTTACTATCTTAGATAATATGACCTGTGGCCTGTGAACCAGAATTAAGCAGGAGTTGTTCTGCTGGTGCATAATGGATGAGCAACTTCAAAATGTCTATACATAGATGGATGATAACCGACTGGCCCTCGGAGTCAATTAACCAAAAATGGGTTCTCGCGCTAGCCTATCAATTAACTTGTTGTCATGAAGAATATGCACACTCATTAGTGTTGTGACAAGAAACAAAACATATTCCTCCGTAATGAAATACAGGAAAACAATTCTGGCAACTCTGATTTACACTTATTTTTTTGGAATAATGCCATAAAATACTATTGTGGCTCAAAACAGGAACAACAATATTAATAATAATAACAAAATAACATGAACACATAACAGAAGTCTATCTTTTTGTCTCTTCAAAATCAAATTGGAGTGCACTTATGTAGAATATTAATCCCAGGAAGAATCCAAGAAAAATGAATGTGATGGCTGGGTGCAAAGTGCAATAATTTAATACTATCTGGAAAAAGTATATTTTGAGACTTTTTTTTTTTTTTTAAGCCATGCTATAGCCATGTTTATTTAGTTTGTTTATTTATTTATTTTAAAGTGAGAGAATGAATAGGAAGATTATGCTGGGAGCAGGGTTACACCTCTTAAGACCAATGACATTTCCAATGCAGATGTGACATTTTCAATTAATTTCTGCTTGTGTTATGTACAGCCAACAATAGGGTGGTTCATTAGTGTTTACTCCTTTCATTTGTCTGCAGCTCTAGTGGGGTGAAAAGGCAACTCTTTCACAGGAAGTAGTCAAATCACCGGAGTGAGGAGTCAGAAACCCTGATCATGACGACCAAAGCAACTCACCGCTGCAACACAGACCAAAGAGGAGCATCATTTTTCCTGAAGCAGCCAAGGTGGTGGGTGGCGTTATGTGCTGTAAAACAGTTATCCTCTGGCTGGGTTGTCATGGCAACAGTGTTTGCTGGGTTTTCTCATGTTCCAGTACAGCGTGTCATCCCTGTAGCTGCACGTTGGCGCGCACAAGGGAGGGGGGAGGGGCTGCCCTTCCTTGCATGCCACCATTTAAATTCACCCATGACAATAAAACAAGCAGCTGTTGTGTTTTTTTTAATCTGCGTAGCGAGGATGTATAATTGTGCATGATTCGGGATAGAGTGATAGTGAGAGGGGTTTCAAAACGACCTAAGAGCCTCTTGAACGAGGTCGAACACATTTCCATGGTAACGGACCATGGCGAGCTGTTGTTCTGTTGTTTTCCATCGCTTCAAGCGCGTCGAAGGCAAATGTCACTGTTGCAACTTAGCAGATGCAGCAGTTGTGTTTAATAGCAGTGACATTCAAAATAAAGCAAACTGGAGATTTGCACTTCGATCACATTTATTTAATCTATGAGTTCCCTCTGTGGTGTGACAGGTTAAGGACTGTAGGTGCTGCAATCAATCAGATGTCTGTGTGTGTGTGTGTCCAAGGATCCTTCCTCTTTTCCATTCACCTGGCCGGAGACTGATCTGGTAATGTTAAAGCCAGCAACGCAAACCAAACAAAAACAGCAGTCGGAAACAGACAATTCTATCTTTTCTCTCAATTTATCAGTGGCAAATGTTTCCCTCTCTCCTTCAATATTTCACATTGTTCATGCTCGTTTGCTTGCAAATGCTGGCTGAGCAATAAACTAATGGTCTGTCTCATAACATTGTTGGGTATATGACAATGTATAGAGGGAGGTCCTCCTGAGATGCTGCTGAAAATGGACCAACAGATACATATTAGCATAGAGAAATGTATTGTATAGATATGCATCATGTTGCTATTTCTTTCCCTACAAGTACACTCTTGTATGAATCAAAAAATGAATGTATTTTTTTTTTTATCACTGTCATGCATTCAACTCTGATCAGCCAGCATGACCTTACAAAACACCAAAATTCCATATAAGCCTGACTCTAGAATAGATTTTCAATCAATACTATGTCCAAAGTCCAAAAAAGAAGAAAACACATTTCAGACCTTGATTTTCTGGAACATATTTTGAAAAGATTTACTCATATTTCCTGCGTGATACTTTTAGCAAACCATATTAAACATGTAACAAAAGTTACACTAACTGATCATCTTTTACTGTATGCCAGAATATTTTTGGGTTTTTTTCATGCCATTTCACAGAAACTTGACATTCATCAAAGAATGTATATTACAAAAGCAAATGGGACTCACCTTTACTTCTCCTAAATCATACTGCCCATCAGATTTCTTTTCATTTAAAGATCATTTGGCTAAAGATCTGGCTTTTAGATGAGTAAGATGTTACATTAGATGTTATACAATATTAGATGTTTGGGTATTTTAAGGCAAAATATGATCCTTTTCCTAACCCTATCAAGTGTGTTGTACCTGAACCCAACCCGACTTTTAGCACAGTGTTGTCACAACATTCAAAACTGAAATTTAAAGATAAAGTAATAATCCACTGGTCAAAACAGACTTCTACTTCAGGAAAATTCCACCATAAGTTAATGAACTATAAATGATATATGAAATTAGCTTCAAAATAATGATGACTGTGGTAGGAAAGTGGTAAACAACATTGCCGCTCATCTAAAGAAGGAAAAATTATGCAGCAGCTGTTTGGGGAGTGTCACAGTGAGTTGCCATCTGTGCAAAAAAGTCTCGAGCTGTAAAAGTCCATCCCTTGCTCTTTGCAGTCCACCTTTTTCAAAAAATATTGATTTCTACTGAAAATGACCTGCAATTTTAACTAACCAGAGATCTGAAGCATTAGCTTAAGAAATGAGGCTCATTTGGTCTCCAAAGGAAGAATCCACTCTCGGACAGACACCATCAGCCTCTGAATGTCTCCGTTGCCGATAGAACTGGCATTGTCAGAGGTGTCAGGAGAAATGGCCTCTCGTCTGGGAAGATGGATCTTTCATGTCCACTGAAGAACACCAAGATTAAATCTTTCATACCACTGGCTTGCCCTGATTTATGTACCCTATGTAGATTGCAAGGCTATTCACATGGGCAAACTGCCTCTCAGCTATGCATGAGTAAAGGCTCATACTGCTGCTGATCGGCAGCTGAGTGTGTGTGTGTGAGAATAAAGGGAAGGGCTGGGTGCATGTTTGTGTGTGTGTGTGTGTGTGTTTTCCTTAGTACTTCTATCTTTGCGGGGGCCATTTTGAGTTTTAGAACTTAAGAGTGAAAGAAAGCAAAGGTTATTTTGGCCATTACCCACCGTTTCGAGGGGCTGTTTCTGGGTTAAGACTTGATAATAGGGTTAAGGTTCCAATTAGCTTTACAGTAGATTGACGGTAAGATGGTAGGCATGATGGTCGAGTCATGACTATTGGTAGCTAACCACTGGCACACACTACCTATTTTCTTTGAATCTTCTCTGTTCTTCCCCCTTATATATTCTCAAGATTGTACATACAGTAATTTCAGTAAATTTGAAGTGAGAACAAAATCTGTGTGTGCTAGAAAGCTTGCTATAACTGTCAGTTTACAGTTAACTGTCAAGTAGCAACCTTGTTAGCTTGATCGTTGAGGGGACCATAGGCGTATGTTTGAACAGTTTATTGTACGATCAACTCCTGTCTCATAACTGTCTGCAACCATCTATTTTGAAGAGTAATTTATACTTCAACACAGGCACAGGTACTCTGGCACATCTAATAGGCTACAGTAGCTTCCTGTGGTTCAACCTTTCCCCAAAATGTCAGCATTGTCAAGACCACTTGATCAATAACACGGATTCGCCTGTGAGGTTCTCGAATTTAACAACAAAACTTTTCCATTTACATTACTGATGTGACCGTGGGTTTTTGGGGAATGCATTATGTCAATGACATATTCATTGTGTGTATCACCAGTTGTTTTTTTTATTGTTTTTTTTCCCCTAATGTCCAGAAATACAGTATTAGATATTCAATACAGTTAATATCTTCTTTAACATTGTTTTACTTTTTTATATATTGTTTTTTTTTATCTATTTGCTTGAACTCAGGTAAAAGTGTGTGGTAGTCCCAGGAGAGTTATTGACATATGGGCTGGTTTGATTATAATAGCCACGGTAGACCAGAAGGCCAGCACTTGGCAGGGGAGGTGAGGATGGATAAACAGTGTTTCCATGGATGGATGACCAGTTATACTGTGTCCTCACAGAGACTCCCACTCTGTTTTTAACCTAATAAACACCTCCTCAGAGGGAGGCCAAATGATTTCATTTCAGGAGAATCTATTTCATTCAGGGAGAGAGGCTATATGCAAATTCTGAAGTATTTTCAGAGAACATACCACAAGCTGGGTGCTCTGTGATTAAGAAGTTTGATACAATTCTTATTTAACTTTGCTATGTTAAACAGCTCAAATAAAGATTGTGCTCAACAAATTCTACGAACCTTGGCCCGAATAAAAACATCAAAGATTCAAATAGAGAGGCATGTTAATGTGATTTCCAATAACAATTATGGAAGCATGTGAAAAACACAATTGGACCAGCCTTCATGTTATAACCCAAGCATTGATTGTTGAATGTGCATTAAATACGAGCAATTCTTGTCATCATTAGATCATTATGTTAACACCAAATAGGACTCTATCCCCAGAATAGAAGGTAATGATAATTCATATTTGAAGGGCAACTGGACTGTTGAGGTTGTGGTTGTATGTCAATTCACCTTAGCTCACAACAGAGGTTCTCAATTGGGAATGTCTGATGTGGGATAAGGTGTTGAAGTTGTATTCTTGGGTTCTTTTGAGTGATGCAGGAATTGGTTGAATTTTCAGTTAGTGTGATGACTAGATTACTCATCCATGGAGGGACTCAAAAAGTGTTTCAGAAAACAACTCCAACAACTCAGTCCTCACTGCATTAATCATTTTCCAAACCTACTGTAGATGAAACCAGTAACACAGTAATATTGGGCATGCGAGTTGTCTCTTCCTAGGATGGCGACGGAAGGACCTGCCCTACTGCACCTTGATATTCTTTCCCTAACTCTGACCAATCATCAGTCCTCAGTGTAAACCTAACTAAAAACTAAATCTAAAACTAACCAACCCAACCACCAGTATCAGCCTTTTAGAGGCACAGTGAGAAGGATCATTCCATCACCATCCCAGGAAAAGAAAATTGGGCACTGAATTTGATGAATTTAATGTTTATCAGCAATGTTATGCAATAATAGACGACTGGGCAGAGTGTTATTGGGGGCTGGACCTCACTGAATACTGTACAAAAACACAACTTCATAACTTTATTCACTGGTCTTGGTGAAACTCGATAATGTTTTATAGAGAAAAATAGGCCTATTTTCTGCTTTTCCCTCTGATTCAGTCAAGAATCAAGTCAATTTGCATGAGCAGAACTCAGCTTTGAGAGCAGAGTTACCTGTGTGAGAGCATGTATGCTGACTCTCACAATTTTTTGTGTCTCACTTGCAGCTGGCCAACTCTCGGTTATTCAACTTTGCATGGGGACATCTTGTGAGAATGACAGTTAATACTGCGCATGTGAAATAATGTGCATATCATTTTCTTGCTTGTGAGAATGTTATATCACACTCACGACAAATATGACACCATAGAATTCACTGTCAAGTTGGGGGGTGTGGGGGTTAAGGTGTTGGCAGAGACCTGCCCTCAACTCTGGCTTACAGTGTCCAACATAGCTGGAAACAGCTGGACAAAAAACATAAATTCAGTGAGTTAATTAAATGAGTTTTCAAAGCCTCATAAACTGCTCCTCACAAAATGAAAAACAGCCCCTCTGGGACAACCCATATGGTACTAACCACGCACCACACACACTGTACCTTTTTTTTTTTTTTTTTTTTTTAAGAAATTGGGGGCATAATGAGATGCTATAAAAGAAAATGGAAGTTTAGATGATGGTGTATTTCTCACTGGTCGGTTTATGGTTTCTTTCGCACATTGTCAGTCAAGTTCAGTCACTTTTGCTGCAACTGTTTCAAGAGTCACGACTCCTGTGCTCACTCACACAATACAGTGTTTACAACAAATTGAAAGTGTGATGTTTGAAACAAATGAAAGATTTAATGTGAGCAGCAGATGTCCTTTTTCCTGCCAATACTGGCTGTATTTCAATTTGTTCTGAGCATGAACACTCTTTGCATTATATTCCCTGCATAAGCTTACCCATGCAGCAATCACACAACGCAATAGATATCATGTTGTATCATTTCCATCTGTCCAGACCCTATTTTTGCATATTTTTTGAGACAATTCAGATGCAGTCTGTATCAGGATGGGACCTTGGATGACTAGGTAGGACTTTTGGAACAATGTGGAGGTCAAATATGCAGTACAGGTTCAACATTTCTTTCGTTATGACATAGTTTTAAACATTCATTCATTCAATATCTTTTGGACATCCTTGAGAATCCTTAAACATTTTTTGTTTGTCTATGTTGAACATCAATTACAAGATTTACAAGACATTCTAAAAGATGTATGTTGAAAATCTACATTGAAAGTTACCAAAATGTTTAAAATCATCACTAAATCTTTAACCGTGACAACCCACGGGCTGCCTTTGAATGCCAGAATGGCTGAAGATGATAAATTAACCTCTTTACTCGGATCTCTTACAAAATGTTGATGGTGGAATATTATGACTGCTGTAAGCACCCATATGGCCTTCCACCGTGGCAAAATGATAAATGTAGTTGTACATTTAAGATAGTAAGCAACTTGGCATGCAGGCTAGCACGTCAGTTGTACAAAGAATTTTTTCAGCTTTTAGATTCAGTCTCTTTTCCTCTTTTTTTAGTGTCACCTACTTACAATGTATTATTGTGCTTGTCATTGCCAGCTCCAATTGTTGGCCCGAGGAACCACTTCTTCTCACCTGTCAGCATGGACTTTTGTGAGAAGCGTGTAATGCAGGTGGACCCTCGTGCTATCTCCTCCCAATAGCACAGCAAGTGAGAAGGACATGCTTTCTTGGTGGGTGGAAAATACCCATGGGTGGGGAGGAACAGGGACAGAATGTGGCCTGACGTTGCTCAGCTGGACGATTCCCACTAGTGAGGGACAAGAAGCACCATGGCTGGGGCTGCATTCACATATTTCCCAGTTTGTTTGGCCAGGAGCAGTTACTATTTAGGTCAAGGACTGACCCTTTCTCTCCTGTTAACAGTAGGGGGAAATTTTACCTTCCTTTCAGCACCAAATGAGAATAGACACCAGAAGCAGCCACGTTGCATGCAATCTGAACTGTGCTGTCTTTTCCTAACGTGGGAAAAGCTTGCATTTCTTGTGCTGGATTGTGACTCCTTACCAAACATGTTGAAACCCAACTTTTTATAATGTTTAACAAGGCCATGACATTTCCCATGATGGTGGAAGCAGTCTTGGAAAAGTCATTTATCTGCTCATGGATTGGAGAAGGTGCGACTCAACAGCTGAGAGTGCTGAAAGGTCTTCCACCACCATATCCTGCTAAAGTACTGTATTCATTTCTTGTCTAGCACAAACATAAGTGCATGTGGGCGTGACCTACTAGCTTTTGCGATTTTGGTGAGCTGTAGCAAAATCCTGCAACAAAATGTGGAAGAGAGGGTGAGTGCATTATTAATGGCTGATCTCTGATCCTGTTCAGCATAAGTGCATAGTAATGTGAGGCAAGACCCAGTTATGTTGTCCAAGCTAGGGAAGGCCTTGATCAGTGTGTAGTCAGATTACCATTATCACTTTCGTTGTCCGTGAAGCTAAAGAAAAGTAGTGAGTAAGCATTGCTCTGCCTTTTTAAAAAGAGGCCCCAAAATAAAGGTGTAAATCACAAATCTCTTTGCTGATGCTGATTATCACTTCAGTCAGTTCAAAGATTTGTCGTCAGAGAATGTAGTTTATTCACTGTTTTCCTATGCTAACTGATTTAAATGCTTCAGTACGTACAAAAGTAAGTGAAAGGATCACCATCTATAGTGCAGTGATGTTCAGCACTGATTCTGCTGCCTTCAGTTTAGTAGTACATTCCAACCCGTTCTCATCCCAGCTCGTCACAAATCGACGTTTTGTCATGCGCCCTTTGCGTCTTATCCAGACGCACAAGGCCTTTGGCGCTGGCAGCCGATGTGCTAAGCCTTCCCTGATGCACAACAGGCCCTTTGGCATCCATCTCCAATGCACTAAGCCTTCCCTTAAGCGCCTCTAGCCGAAGGTCTACGTTACGTTACATGCATCTACGTTAGGCAACAAAACCACATGGGTTAGGGTTATGGGTTATAACCCATGTTAGGTTTCGGAAAAGATTGGTAACATTTGGTTAAGTTTAGGCACAAATCCTACGTGGTTAGGGTCAGGAAAGGACTGGTGACACTTGGATTCAAACAGGAAGTGAACTCTGGTGTCCTGGGTGAAAGTCGTGTGTGTGTGTGTGTCCCTCCATTCAACCCCAACCTCCATCCCTCTTGGCACTTTCTTGCTTTGGAAAGTACATCGTGCTACGTCATCTGTTCAACTCATCCGATACCGACGTGGACGGCTTTACATTGGTGGTACATTAAAACCTTGTGTGTCTTTGCAGTGACCCCAAACCAAAACATCAATATCTGACAAGCTGGGAATGAGAACGGGCTGTATATTCAGTCTGTTGACAGTCACATTTCAGTACCAAACAAATTTTGCCATTTCCCAGTTCCTTGCACACCTCATTCATGGCATGAAGTTTATTTCTCAGCTAATAGCGTTTCTTATTTCTTAATAATGAGTTTTTCATCATGAGGTCTTTGTGACCACAAGTGAAGAAAAATACAGGCAGAAAACAGCACAATTTGTTATCAGTCTTTGGATCACTGGAATTATATTTCTCCATGTGGCAGCAACACCTGAGTTACAACACCTATCTAGATCCATCTCCAGCTCATACAGGTAACATTGAAATACCTATGAGCCGTGTTCCCCAAGGGTTCAACTTTGAAGCATCCTAGTGACAAACAAATACCCATATTTTATATTCATGGTAGTCCAGAAGGCAATACAGCCCCACCTCGTGTGACGTCTGGCACTCATTTCCATTTGCCAGAGATGTCTCCCTCACACACCACCCTCTCTAAATCCACAAACACACACATGCACACAGCTCCCCAGAGGGTGACGGATCTCAGCCCCTATGCTCCTCTGTTAGACCGTAATAAGGCTTTTCATGCCTGCAGCCTTCATCTATTTGGCCCATGATCTATCAAGCCCATGCCAAGGTGTCAGAGCCTGTTAACAAGGAGACCCAGGGGCCACTCCTATCAATATTATGTTTATGCTAATGGCTACAGATAAACTTCATCCATCTACCTTTCTTAAAGACCACTGGTTACTGACAAAGACTGACACAAACATAGCTGTGCTACATAACAAAATAAAGCAAAGTGCTCGTGTGAGAGAGAAATGCAGTTCTGTGATACAGAGAGGCAGAGATGCAGATCGACATCAGGCATTTCAACCGAATACCACAACTACAGATTTGAAGCAGCCTCTGTCTGTGCAGGCTCACAGCTACAATATGGAGGTGGACAGATTGTGACGACAGGTGCTCCTCAGCAGTTTTCTTTTTCTAAATGGAAACCCACGCCAACCCCCACCCACCGCCTTATTGCTGATCTTCTGTTTATCTCAGCATTAGGCTTCTCTCTCCTCTCAGTCTACGTCCATATCTTCCTGTACTCTGCCACTAACCAACGACAAACTAACAACCAACATGCAGATAAAAAAGGATATTTGGGTTTGGATAGGTTGAACAATCAAAAGGAGGATTATTATTTCTACATCTTGGTGATTGGTGGTCTGGTCAGAGATGCCTTTAATTTCACTGTTTTCACTGAGTCTAATTGCTTTTGTAAAGTTTCCTTTTTGTCCTATCCCCATATTTTTTCTTAAAACACATTTTCTTCATTATATTGAAGTTTTCCTTTTTAAACTTTGTCCTTGTGCTACTGTAATACCCAAATTTCCATTCTGAGGAATTAGTAAAGAATGATCTTATCTTATCTTAATGTAGGAAATGATTTAAAATTGATAGCAAGGGATAATCATGCTGTGCTTTACTCAACAATAACAGAACTATATATACATTCTTTAATTCACTTTGTGATGGAAAGTGACAACAGGAACAGGCTTTTACACAGCCTGGTTAAGACTGGACTGCTGTGCCATTATTGCACCTCGCCAGTCTGTATAAAATTTTGCCAAGTTTGTGTGCAACGTGTTATGTGTGTGACCCACAAACCTCAAACCAGAAGAAAAGCAACCGAAAATGTTCTCAAATGTATATAAATTGTGTAATATAAAATATATATTTGATAGAATCCTACTTTTGAAATACTTCACTCATAAACACAACACTTTTTGAAGGTGTTGCTTATGTCCCCCCCTATGTTGCAGAGCAGTCATACGTCTTGTTCACATCCCCTTTAGGGTGACAACAAGCGTTTTAAGTGCTGCCGCCAAATTGAGAAAATTAGAAGCACCATGCCTGAAAGCTGATGCTTCACATTTTGCACGTCAAATAAAAAACCCAATTTATGAATTTCTTTACTTCCCTAAAGAGAGAAAGTCAGTACAAGAGGAGAGCTGTGGCTTCAGGCCATCCACAGAGGACAAAAATGGTCAACTGTGGGACCTGGTCAGTCAATGTCTGTGGCAAACACTTCATCACAGGTTAGATAATGATGTTACTGACTGAGCAAGTCACATGTGTGCCGATCGCGCCTATAGATTGATGTGAATCCAAAAATAGTCTTAATGATGGTGTAACTAGGTTTTACGGTGAAAATTCTCTACCATAAAACACCTGCTTTTAGAATGGAGTTTGGTTCAACAGTGTGTCCAGTTGAAAGACCGCCAGGAGCAGAGGAGATTTTAACGTTAATAATTCACTGAAATTTAGCTGACCTACCTTCTAATAATCAACCTTGTTCAGAGCTAAAAACCGATCTATTTTCTACTTCTCTCGGCTATCCAAACAGTCAGCTGTTTGCCATAGCAATGTAAATAATTTACAGTAACGCTGCATTGAACAGACGACCAAAATAATAGCAAAATAAAGTGTCTTAACGGCAAAAAAAAGTGAAAAATACAATTCAACAAGGTAGATTTATATGCCAGGTTCATCGACTTCAATGGAGGCAGACTGAAAGGACACTTAACAACATGGTTTTGTGTTATTTCTGTTATGATTTTAACAAAATCTGGACCCAAACACAAACTCAGAAGCAGGCAGCTCATTTTTAACAGATTGGTCCCGGGTGTGCAGGCAGGGAGGAGTGATGAGCAGATCTGCAGCAGGTGTGTAGCAGCCAGAACCAGAAGACCCCGCCCACTCACACACAAACAGAAGCACAAGGGAGGAAACCACAGGAGAACACTGGGAAATAAAGGCTATTGTGGCCATGGCCAAAACAATTTCTTTCTGTTACACGTCAGGCCTTTTTTGATTATGGAACTGCGACCTAAATGCTACCTAAAATCAGAGAGTGGAGCGGCATTTCGCTGCCATTTTTGTGTTCAGTGTAAAAAAAACAAAACAGTGGTGGCATAGAGAAGGGTCTTTGCTGTGGCGGTACTGCACAATCTCTGGTGCATCCATGACCATTAGCTACTGCTAACTTACACTACAAAAAGAAAAGTGGTGACAAAAAAACTTTTCTGCCCATCAGATAACCCACAACCAACACATAAAACTCCAACAAATATCTTCCATCTAACCTATACAACTAAACTACAACAGGTGTTTTGCATCTAACCTTTTAACAATGATTAACAGCAGCTAACACATCAACTACAAGAACTGATTTTCAGAAACTGACCTACCATCTCAGAATCTACTATCACGCATCAATCGTAATAACTCACTCTCAAAATCAAACTTCTCATATAATTCCGCATTATCCTGCTAGTTTACTCTGATTATAAAATCCATCACCAAAGGCCTCGTGGGACAGGATACGACATTTGTTTTCCTTCCATCTGCCATAGAGCCCTTGTAGTCTTTTTGCAATCACCTCTGTCATTATATGGTTGAATGAGCAAAGATTGCCTACAGCTTTTAGGAAAGGGAGGCCCTCACATGGAAGTCCAGCTGAAGCCCTCAGAGTGATTCAGAGAGAGACACAGATACACATGAGTGACTTGGAGTGCAGAACGTACCCTCTTCACATTTCAGAGGGGAATCACTCCATGAATTATTTAATTACTGAAATTGAAAAAGTGCAAAACTTTTTTTCTTTCTCTTTTTTGGCTAAGTAGCAGACAAATATATCAGAAAGGAATTAACTGCGTAAACTGTGTGTGACATTTTTTGTCATTCAATAGTTTATAATTGCGCTTCAGCAATTAAATAAATAAAAAATTAATCTATTAAATTAATGGAATCAATAAATTAAATAGTAAAGCCTCAGAAGCAGTAAATATAGCCCCCGAAAAAATGCTATTATAGTGATATAATCTCAGTAATCATAAAACCACTTCCCTGTGATAATTAATAAAATTAATCAGTCAGTGACAGCCAAGTAGAAATTTTTGTGCAATTTTTAACACCATCTTATTTCACTTTCTGCAATTACCAATGGCATGCACAAGGATAGCACTGTAGGCTTAAACCTTAACAGCCTAGGTCATCCTCGCTCTACGGTGGGAGTCATTGACGCTGAATTGGCAAATTTACTCAATGATGCAATGTTCCTGTATTCAATTAAAGGTCCATGGTTTTCGAGTTGATAGACAGGTATGATTAATGTTATTAATATTGTACACTGTGGTCCAAACTGAAAATACCCATTGTAGTTGTGTGTTAATAATTTATCCCAAAGGAACAGAATCCTTCTGCAGCTGAAAATATGCTTTCCACAGTGTTCCCTTTTTAAGTCCCTTAAAATCTGTTCACAAAGGTGCCTCAAAGCGCTGACTTGATAGTATGTATAATTTATATAATGCATAATAAAGTTGCTTCAAAAATATTTGATCAAGCAAATAATGAAACGCTCAATTTTGCTTTGAATAATCTGCCTCACAGCCTGTAAAGGTGGTAAAAGGTCCCCCTTTGTTTTTTTTTGTGCACATTTGCAATTTGACCAGCATTAATCCATTCATGACCATGCCCCTATCACTGTCCCTTTTAGCTTTTATTATTTTTTATTTTGTTTTGTTCTTCAGTCAGTTATTTTCTTTTTATGTTTGACTTTTTCATAACCTGTTAAAACATAACTTAGCTGCTTTAATACAAGATACATTCTAGTTTCCCAATATTAAAGGATAAATGAAGTCATTTTTCAACATTGGCAGTGATCTTTGACAGGAACTTCCATTTTAAATGCATGTACGAGTATTACAGTTGGCCTTTTCTGGACCTCTAGAATATTGGCTATAGCAAAACTCACTTTCATTATTGGGACTGATGTATAATGAAATGAACTGATTGTTAAGTCATGAATGTTGGGAATTATGACCCAAACTGTAAAAAACAGAAAAAAAGATCTAGGTTAAAAGATATATGAAAAGTTTCTGATGTAGCAGTAAATTATGTGTTTTTGCAAACAAATGTCATCCAGTTTCCCTTTTCTTATATGACACGAATTTGATAATAAATTCATGAGAGCAACTCCTTCCTCCTTCACACTGACAACTGGTGAAATTGAACAAATGTAAATGGTCTTCAGTCAACAACAGGAGCTCCCCTCCCCAAAACACACACACAAACAAGACAACAACCAATCATGTAAAAACACTTTCAGTCTTTTCCTTCTGCCTTTCGTTATTTTTTCTGACCTTATATCTCTATCAATTCTCCATTATGAAGGGCCATTCTCCACATCATCCATGAAAAGCCAGGTTCTTACCCTTGCATTGTCTGGTTGCTTGTAAGATTTGAGAAATAAGAAATGCTTTGGTACACTTCATGACGGTGGATAAGAGTGTGAGCTAATGTCCTTCAAACAGCTGCTGCTCGAGGAACTTTCCAGAAACAAATAATCTCATAATTTTAAGGCAAAGTAGATAACTATGGAGACAGGCTTGGTCCGAATGCCAACCCAAAGCATTGATATTTGACGACCTGGAGATGAGACTCAACATTCAACTACCTTTCTCCAGAATTCTCTACTTCACCTTTAATTGAAAGCTTGCAGTGCACATTCATTCATAATATGGAGATAAAAGAAAAGTACTAACCCATGAAGGGGGAGGATGTGAACAGTCTGCCTGTACAGCCCCCAGGCCATTTGAGATAAGATCTGGAAGTCTTGGTCAGTGCAGCGTTACAGTTACTCGGATCATTTTGGAGGTCAAGCATTGTAAGCGAGTCGCTGTGAGGATAAAATGTGAGTTATTGTTTTGTTTTGTTTTTCTTTTCCTTAATTTCAAAGGCTTGATTGTTAATAAGATACATTTGATCGTTTAAAGATTGTGTATACACAAGAGGGCATTAATTAATTTTACTTCATTATTTGGATTTAAACTGAAGAATTGGAAATTTCAACATTTTAAACCATTCAACATTTTCAACCATTTACAAACACTGCCTTTTGTTGGCATTATTAACAAGGTGTACGCCTACCTGGACTTCATTTAAAAACTAAACAGTATAAAGTAGTAACACAATATATCCAGTTATTAGTTCAACCTGAAAATATTTTGCTTGTTAAGCTTCTTTGAATAGAACACTAAATAAACTACATGACCAATTGTACCAATATGACTAGTAACTTTACAATAAACTAAGATTATATATATTTTAAATACCAATTTGTGCCATTGTACTCAGTATGACATCAGTGTCAGCAAGGAGTAGTGTCAAGGAGTAGTGTCAAGGAGTAGTGTCAAGGAGTAGGGTCAAGTCGAATAATTGAATTCAAAGTACATCATGTGATGCGTTATTCCTCAGGGGCAACTGCCCCAACCGTCCTTGATATGTCTGTTCATGTAGTCTCAAAGGAATGCCTCCTGACTTATGTCACAGATTTAGGTTACAAGAAGAAAATTTATATTGTCAGTGACCCTGCTGACTCCAGCCATAATCAGAGAGGGTTAATTGTAGATAATTACATTTTTATATACAATGATTGCATATAAAACATCATACAGAATATGACACAAAGTAATAGAAACTGTAGGTGTCAGCGTCTCTTTGTGTGCAGTATATCATATGCACATTGCAATAATTTGAATACATATTAAGATGGTCTCAGTGGCAAAGCGGGATATTTAATGTGCTTCAGTGGTCTCTTTGTGTCAATCTGTCTATTGTCTATTTCTTCATTTCCCCTGGGAAAGCATCAGAGGCGTTTTGCTGGACTAACTTGGTCTCTAACACAGGAAATATAATAAAATGTGTTATGGAACTGTGACTCCAGGTGCCAATCAAAATGAGTCTTAAATGAGGCATGAGTCACGTTGAAGCCGAAAACAGCCATGCGTAGATGTAGGAAAGCACTTGTGTTTGCTCAGTTAAATTTTAATGGATAGAGTGAGAGCGCTTTTGTGAAGCCCAGCAATGACTGATGCACTCCAAAGCGGGAGAGAACAGCAACTTGCTCTCTCAGCACAACTGATATACCTTTAAACATTAAGCATGCATTTGTTGTGGTTTTCTCTCAATCACGTAAGGCTGTATTTGCCTTTAATATAGGAGACAACGTGGCTGATGGCTGGACTCAAACCCAGGATGATGTCATTGCATGGGATATATCTTGGACCTTAAGGCAGCCAACATACTCCTGAACTGGATTTCTGATGTAATTTTATGTAATCTGCAATGAGCCGTTGTTCTGGTTGTTGTTGTTTGTGCAGCTCCATCCATTCAATAATGTTCTTGACTGCCTTGCTTTATCACAAATGGATTTACATCATGTGTAGCATCAAATCAGTTACAATGAATTCAAATTTGGGCTATCAATCATTGTAGAGGGTCAGGTCTAGGTGGCATTTTTCCAAATGGCCTAATCTAATGTTGAAATCAACCTCCCAGCTGAGTTCTCTTGTCTTTTACCTACAGAGTTATAGGCCAGTATACTGAGTTCCAGCTCCCTCTGGATGGACAGAAGTGTGGTCATTAAAAAAGTATGAGCAACGAAACACCCAGAGGGGCCACAATATGGAACTGAATCACTCTGATTTCCAGCCTGCGGATTAAAAATAAATTGTGTCTAAAATATTCAGGGGGACGTTATTATTGCAACTTTGCTGTTTCCTGCCTCCGCCGAGCAGTTCCATGGTCGAGCTACTTTGCCTGCCTGGGGTTTTTGGTTCATCCAGGCATCCATTAAAAAAAGGATAAAGGGTGGGGGGGGCGGACAGTAACAAGCAAAAAGAAAGGAGGTGATAAAAGATAGAGAGAACAAGGTGGTGAAAAGAGAATGAATATGGGAGGGTGGCACTGGTTTTTGAGGACTTCATCACCCAGAGGTCATGCATTACATCAGCAATGTGCGTGTTGTTTAGACATTAATGCCTTCTTGTCGCCTGGTCAATGTGGAGATGGTGAAATGTTTGAGGCATTTAGAATGAGTCTTCCTGCTGCTGCTGTTTAGTCCCACCTATCAACAAAACATTCTTCAACCGCATAAATAACATTTGCCCAAGAACAAATTATATTCTTGTCAAATATAACTAACTATATGCCTATACCCAAGGCTCAGTATCCTCTGGGATTACAACCATATTGGGCATTTCCTCATAGTTTATGCCTAATACCAAAATTCAGTGCCAATGCAGAAAGCAGTGCACACTCATCATCCAACAAGTTTGATACAGTTTTGAACCCGTTCTGCCTTTAAGTTTCACAACAAACTACACCACATGCATACAGTATGTAGAAAAAGCATTATGCAATGGAGCAGTTCAACCATGCATATTCTAGAAAAGCTCATAAGTTTAGTAATAATGAGCATGATCAGGTAAGTTTGCTGAAACTATAGTTTAGCATTCTGCATCTATATCCACACACTCACTCAGACACTGGGAGTTGCAAATACTGTACATTATTGAATGTTGTTATTGTTATTGAATACACAAAAAACAAAATACTTTTCCTGCTTTCACAATTTTTAATTTATTTGATTTAATTTCTACATATACACCGCCCACCCATCACACACAAGCCATCATGCCGTGATCTATATTTCATCATCTGTTTCTCCATTCAACATGAATGCATTGCTTTAGTAGAGCTGCACACCTGCTCCCCGTAGCAGCAAATTTGTACGTCTGCACTTGCTGTGACAGAACCCTCCTCACCATCCCACCCACTTCGTCGCTTCACAATGAATCACTCTCCACCCACATGCCCCACCAGCAGCAGCCTCATTCAGTCACTTACCTCTTTGGCCATGAAGGAGCCTAATTGCATTGCCTATGATTTGGCTTTAAGTGTCCACACAGATGTAGACAACACATCTGTGGAATGAGTGTGTGCAGTATGCGTCGTTTGTTTTGGACCTGCCACCAGCTAAAGCCCTGTGACATTTCAGTGTTATTTTGTAGGTGTATTATGTGTGTGCTTCTTTCATTTTGATACATTGTCAAGCATGTAATTTTTATTTCTTACATTCCTAATAAATTCACGTGTCGATAGTACAATCCTTCCAATGCAGCCATCAGTGGAAATGTCAATTTAACAAACTTAATGTTTCATGTTACAGATGTTAAATCATCAACTATGTGTGCCATTGGTCAAGGATCAGGCTTTTGACTGCCATTTTGAGTTTGCTTGTAAACGTATTTTCTGCTTTTTCTTCAAAGTTGACCTCACAATGAAAAATCCTTAGGTTGTCTTTATTACAGCTAATAGGTACTTCATACACCACACTACTTGCAGTTCGTGTGATTCTGATTGTGGCACAGTCTCTTCAAAATGTTTTAAAATCCTCAATTAAAACTGATCTTCATTTTAATTCTGTGTAAACGTATGTTGCACTTCTGTAACGGGTCGAGGTGAGACCCAAACGCAGCACTTTACACCACAGATTTAATCGGTAATGACTTTTATTTCTCTTAAGATTAACAGACAGAGAATGCTTCAGAAACCCGGAA
>JBBPCS010000204.1:12759268-12774125 GCA_037974645.1 Hollardia meadi
CCACTGTGTTTTATCAAGTCCAAAGTCAACGCAGCCGTCTACCAGGAGATTTTAGAGCACTTCATGCTTCCGTCTGCTGACAAGCTTTATGGAGATGCAGATTTTTTCCAGCAGGACTTGGCACCTGCCCACAGTGCCAAAACTACTAGTAACCGGTTTGCTCACCATGGTATTACTGTGCTTGATTTGGCCAGCCAACTCGCCTGACCTGAACCCCATAGAGAATCTATGGAGTATTGTCAAGAGGAAGATGAGAGACACCAGACCCAACAATACAGACAAGCTGAAGGCCGCTATCAAAGCAACCTGTGCTTCCATAACACCTCAGCAGTGTAAGCCGTAACCATCAAAAGTAAAACAAAAAAAGGCTTGAAATATTTCACTTCATGTGTAATGAATCTAGAATATATAAAAGTTTCACTTTTTGAATTAAATTACGGACAAGAATGAACTTTTCCACGATATTCTAATTTTTTTGAGATGCACATGTATATAGAAGAGTTTTGAAATAAGAAAAGGTTCAATTTCAATCCAAATAGATTTTCTGATAAGGTTCACTACATCTAAAGCCCCCACAATCCAATTCTACTTCAGACCTTAGGTTCAAATTAAAATCAAATCCCCATGCAAAATCAACAAACTGTCACTGTTTCTGCTTTCCAACTGTCTCAACCTATAAAAAGGAAAGACCCTGTAAAGCGCTGTGGACTGCACACTCGGCTACAAAAGCCCAAAATCTTGCATCTGTAAATAAATAGACTCTTGAATCTTTTGCTCAACTTGATACTCTTCTTGACTCTATTATCACAGCTACTTCAAGAAATTCCAGTATTGTGGCTACGCTCCTCATGTGCGCAGCTGCAAACCCAACACCGATGGCATCTCGTCCTTCGAGGACCTGCTGGCCAACATCGTGCTGAGGGTCTTCGTCTGGGTGGTCTCTGCCACCACCTGCTTCGGCAACATCTTCGTCATTTGCATGCGCTCATACATCCGATCAGAGAACAAACTCCATGCCATGTGCATCATCTCCCTCTGCTGTAAGTCACAGTGCATTTAAATGAGGGATGTAGTGGAAAATTTCTGTAAGTCATTCAGGGATTGAGGATGTGGCATTTAGTGTCCAACAAGAAAAAAATGGTGGCTTTTTTTTACTACTGAACACTAGTTCACATTCTACCCTTATTTATATTTACCACTTCATTATTTTTATAGACCTGACTCTAAAATTATGACTGATACATCTACAGAAGTGCAAATGATATTCTGCAAAATACTTGAGTTTCCTGCTTGTGAAATAAACAGACCTCCAAACTTTGTAGGAATAACACTGCATGAGTCATACAAAATGTAAAAAATAATAAAACCCCAATCCATAATGTGATATCTGCCATCTGAATTAAAATAAATTATACATAGCACAATATTGGCACAATTTATGGTAACTGCTCAAGTATAACAGCTCAGTTAACACCGTGGTTGATTGAATAATAGCACGTTTACTGCCTCATCTGCCAAAATATACAGTATCTTTGTGGTTGAAGAGAATATAAAGCAAAAAAATCCATCTGTAAATGAGCTCCCCGGTATGAGAAGTCACTGAATAAATGCAGGTATAAAGCCAGGTGGTTACTATTCCCAAGAGGGAAGTTCATATGACAAGTAACAAAGAGAGAAAACATAAGCACATAATACATGTATGTATTGCTGTTTACATTACGATATGCTTATGCTGGCGTTAAACATCTAAAGGATCCTATATGGAATAACTATAAGTCCCAGCTGAGATCAGAGCGCTCAGAATATGCAGATATCTTATAGCGGACCTCTTTCCTGCTATCCACAATGAAAGCCATGCAGACGGTCGTTATTCATTATCTCATTTTGAGGCTTGTGTAATACGTTGACCTTTAAAAGTTTATTACTAGAATGTCAGCGGGGACTGTTTTCAGCAGCACACTCATTTCTGGCGGCTGAGACCAGACAAAAACAGAGCTTAAGGTAATGAACACGAGCAAAATAGTCATTCTTTGCTTCTTTTTAAACAACAATGGGTTATGTATCTTTATGCAGGCATGACGTGTCCGAATTCAGCTTTTGATCCAATTATTAAAGTGGAACTATAAAAAAGTGGAAATAAAAAAGGAAAGACATGCAAATTGAGTTTGAGTCACTGGTATTGCTGTTTACAGTCAACTCGAAAGACTTTTTTTTTTTTTCCCCTGTATATTTTTATCACTTCACGGTGACACATTTCACACGTTTATTACCCATTTTCTTCTGTATCTAACCTTTTCTTTCTTAACACCTTTTCCATTCGTAATTTTTCAGAACACTCATCTTGGCACTGATCTTTTGTATCCTCTCTGCCCTATGTTAGAGAGTACTTTGAGCCCAGTTGAGTCAGCCAGAGGTCAACTTTAATCTTTAACACTTTGATGTACTCATGGGAAATAAAAGTATACTGTATCACTGCATATAGAGCTCATAATTAAATAACTAATTAAAACAAAATTTACAAAAACAGCAAGACTAGATAAAAATATGATGTTGAATGGCATTTAAAGGTGTGCGTCAACTCTAAAGATTGTCTGAGACTCAGTTTTCACATGGCGAATATTCCGATAAAAAACTTAAAAACATACGCCTTTGATGATGATATACATGTACAAGCAATTGGTGTTGCTTCCATATCAAAGGAATTACTATCAGGAGGGTTAGAGTAATTAATTTGCTATATCATCAAAGAACTAAATATTAAGTATTGATGATGACGATCAAGCAGTGGCGAGCACGTCAGAGGATTTAAAGTTGTAATCTAAATTCCTGCTTTGAGAAAGTGATGACTTTTGCAGAGGGCAGAGAAAGTAGGTGTAAAAGAAAATGACCAATGCGTTCTCATCTCCGCTCGTCACATACCGACGTTTTGTCATATCCAGACGCGTCTCTAGCCGATAGCAAAGGCTCCCGCCCCACGCATCTTATCCTGACACACAAGGTCAGCGTTACTTTGGTTAAGTTTTGGCACAAAACTACGGTGACGTTTGTGTGACCCTCCATTCAACCCCAACCTCAACCCCTCTTGGCGCTTTTGAAAATACAGTACATTGCGCTACATCATCAAGTTGCTATTCAAGTCGTCTAATACTGACGCGGACGGCTTTACATTTCTGATGCTTTAAACCCTTGTGCGTCTTTCCCTGACACCAAAGGGTACCTTGTATGTCTGGATGGGACGCAAAGGGCCGTGGCAAAACGTCAATATCTTACGAGATGGGCATGAGAATGGGCTGAAATAACACATGGGATTGGGATTTACTTATTATTTTGTTTTGTTTTTAGCTTTTTGTAAGCAAGAGTTTTGAGTATGAAAACATGTGGCTATACATACAGTAATCACTGCCTAGTCCACAATTAAAAATAAATATCAATATGTAGATGGTTACAACCCCCTTTTTTCCCTTTGGACAATAGCCAAGGCTGATGTTTTCCAAAGCAGCCTTCAATTGATAAGAAATTAGCACAGAAGCTCAAAGCTGTTATCTCACTTCTCGTAATGAGGAAATCAACACCACTTTCAAGCCTATGTGAAGTTAAAGCCAGTTAACTTAGCTTAGCATAGAGACTGGAAACATTAGTGAGCTTTAGAGGTGCTAGTATTTAGATTTTGCTACCTTGGACAGGGCCAAGCTAGCTGTGTCCACTTGTTTCCAGTGTTTATGCTATAAGCTAAACTAACCAGGTGCTGGCTCCAGCAACATATTTACTGAGTGGGATCAATCTTCTCAGGTAATGTGCAAATTTCCCCCAAATAAAATGTTGCCCAAATTCCCCTTTTTCTTATTTTTCCCTTTGTATATGTCTGTATACGTCTCTGTATGCTTGTAGTAAAGCGTGTACACAATAAATTCACAATGCTGAATTTATTTTATAAATACAAACCATATTTGTGTGTAAAGCAGCACATGGGACCTTTATGTATTGCCATCATTTATACATCTGACCCTTACTGGCAATAGACATGCCATGAATATACTGTATTTCTACAGTTTTACAGTCACCAGGGACTTGATTATTGTGGTTGAGCTGTACTGCAGGGTGGAAATCACATGCCAGTTGTTCTTTTGATTGCTGAATGTATGCTACAGTTTTTATACATCTATATACTATATATTCAGCTTGTCAAATACACAACCTAGAATTATTTTTCGATCTCAAGTATTGAGTACATTTCAGTCTTTCAGCACAATGCTCTGCGCTCTTTGTCAGTAGCCTCCTCCGGTGTTCATAACAGCATCTAGCAGTTTGCCCTTGGTTTCTTTTCCTACACTATGTATGGGTTTCTAATGTTGACTGGCTGCAATCTCCATACCATATATTCCATATCATAGCCTTTAATGTAGGGACATTTTTGTACTTGGTTTGTTCTCGCTCATAAGAAATTGCATTGCAGTTTCCTTTGAAAATAACTGATTTAAAAAGACCTGCTTTATCAGACAGTGTTGGTGTCTTTATTTGGTGTTCAAATAAATTCAGCTGACCTTGTGCTCCTATGTGAATGAACCAAGCTTAAGATGTAAACACTCCAAGGATTGTTTTTACAGTCAATTAAATCTTTTGAATATGTTTTAAATTAGAGCTTTTCCTGCTTGCAGGTGCAGACGGGCTGATGGGGATCTACCTTTTCATGATCGGTTTGTATGATCTGAAGTTCCGCGGCGAGTACAACCGGCACGCACAGGCCTGGATGGACAGCATTCAGTGTCAGGTCATTGGCTCTTTGGCCATGCTGTCCACTGAGGTATCAGTCCTTCTCCTCACTTACCTCACTCTGGAGAAATACATCTGCATCGTCTACCCTTTCCAGTACTTGACTCCTGGCTGGCGACGAACTGTCACCATCCTTCTTGGGATATGGGTGTTCGGTTTTATTGTTGCCTTCCTGCCACTGGCCTGCAAGGGGCTGTTCCGCAACTTCTACGGGACCAATGGAGTTTGCTTCCCACTGCACTCCGAGCAGCCAGAGACACTTTGGGCTCATGTTTACTCCATTGTCATTTTCCTGGGTGGGGATTTGTCCTTGCATTAGTCCTTTGAGCCTTTTTGTTGTGTTTACTCGTTTTCTTTATTTGCTTCCACTCTACGGCTATTTGTCAAAGCACAGTCTCGTTATTTAGTGAGTGTATTTGTATTTATTTGCATGTGGATGCATAGCTTTGTTATAATTGCACATTGAAAGTGCAACTTTGAGCTATTGCAGTCGTTTGGAAATCCAAAAACTAACCACATATCTCTCCGCAGGTTTGAACTTGGTGGCATTCCTCATCATTGTCTTATCCTACGCAAGCATGTTCTATAACATCCAGAGAACAGGGACTCAGACCACTAAATACAGCAACCACATCAAGAAAGAGGTGACCATCGCCAAAAGGTTCTTCTCTATCGTCATTACTGACTCCCTTTGCTGGATTCCAATTTTCATCCTCAAGATCCTGTCACTGCTGCATGTGGAGATTCCCGGTACAGTAGAAGTGCCATAACCATGTAAAGGAACTGAAAGCCTACATTTTGAGTTTCAGATACGCCCCCTCAGTGGCCTTGCAATGTAGCTCTGAAAGGTTTTAAGCAGGAACAGCAGCTGTACTATATTTGAATAGCCATAGACATTTCTAGAACAGCTACTGCAGCGTAATCTACTTCTCTGCTGCTGATTCAGATGCTTAGTTTGTTCCAAATAATGGTTGCCTTGCCAATAAATCACCAAATTTGCCACATTCTGCTCAACTCTAAACTTTGGTTTGGAACTTTGAAAACTATGACACAGTAGCATGACACAGAAGTAAAGTATATAGCTATGTTGTGACTGCATCCACCCTTCTCTGCAAAGCTGCAAACTTTTCAGAGCCACATTTGTAACCTACAGGGAGATTAATGCTCAAAAGATACATTTTTGGTGGAGTGTTGCATTTTCTTTTTGTTTTTAAATTCCCAAGCAGTGTAACTGGTGTTTAAGCTTTAGAAGGTATTTATCACTGTATAAAGAGCACTTAACTGTAGCCACCATATGTTTTTGTTTGTTTGCACTATATACCCAAATGACCATTTTGTGTTGTGAAGAATCCATTACATACAAAACCTTGTGAGCTGTGGCTCCCAAATTAGGTCCCCTGCAGGACTAAAAGGGATTTTCGTTAATTACATAAGTGGCTATGACAAAAGGAATTTATATTTTAGCACTCCCAACCCATAATGCAGTTGTTCTTTAAACACTGACTATACCTGCTTCATTATTTTACTTCTTCCTCTTTGTGTGTTTTTATCTCCGCAGGTACTATCAGCTCCTGGGTGGTCATATTTATTCTCCCCATCAACAGCGCCCTTAACCCCATCCTATACACGCTCACCACGCGGCCTTTTAAAGAAACCATTCTGCAGGTATGGGCTAACTACAGGCAGAGAAGGCCTCAGCTCAGCGGTCACCCAGCTCATCATCCGTCACTCACCTGGCAGGAAATGTGGCCCTTGCAGGACAACAGCCATGGCGGAACCGCAGGGCACCCACTGGAAACAACAGGCACGCTAGCCAAGCTCACCCCTGTGGAAACCACCAGCGATGGATACAATGACATTGCCACTTGCACACAGCCACAACAGAAGCAACATAAAGTGTTGTCAGTATGCTCACAAAATCAAACGATGCCAGACACGCTCATACATATACACAAAAACAAATGAACTCATCTAGTTGTCTCTAGAGAACTCATCTAAGTGTTTTTGAAAAATCCCACTGTGTGCGTGTCTTGTACAAGCCAAGCAGCAACCAACATGTCAAATGGCAAAGTCAGTGTTTAAATCCTGTATGTGGCAGTACAGTTTCTCTAATAAGGACAACTATAACTAGTTGGCTCCAATATGATATCAGTACAGAGTAAAAGTCCCACTTATGGTTGAAGCTTTTGTTCCACTAGGTTTCACTGCTCAGTTTAATTTCCCACAAAGGCTTCTTTTATCATTCATTCTGAAAGCTGAAATATTCCGTCTACATTCTGGGCTGAATATTAATCTGCTGTTATACTTATACTTTGGAGAACTTATCATTTCTGTCAGTGGTAAAAGACAGAATACTTTATTTGAATCCATTAACTACAGCTCCCATTAACCACTTGACTGCAGTTCTCGCTTAAATACTTGAAACACAAAAAACAACAACATAGTTTTGGGTGTAGAAGTTCATTCTTGATTTTGAAAACTAGTTTGACAAAAAAAAAAAAACCTTTTTTCCCAGACCTTTCAAGCACATCTTCCAGTCTTCTGTCTAAAATGATGAGGTGCTCACATTTTATTAGCCATACAGTAGAAGATGAACCCTTTTTTGGTTAGAATATAGACCAAAAAGACCCTTATCGTGGTATCATAATATTTGCAGCTGTAAATCTGCTGGTGTAGCACATGATGTAAACCCTTGTATACTGATGACACTAAACACAGTGGGATCACATGGGACAAATACTGTAACTAGATTTTCACTGCAAATGTCAAAAATGGGGACCATTGAGATGCAGCATACAAGGAAGTTAAAAAAAAAAGTACTATTTGTAGCTCGCAATATATCTAAATTACATTTTAGACAAACCATTCAACAGTGCACTGAAAAAGACCATTTTTCTTTTTCTTTTTTTTTACTTTTACTGTTGTAGTTCTTGGTGTGTTTCTCCAGGCACTGATTAGGAATGTCTTATGGGAACATTCTGTGACAAGAAAAACTGTACAATTTGCAAAGAAAAGCTTTGAGCCATTATAATCCTGGTAATCATTACATTCAAGTTTCTTTTTTTTCTTTTTTTTTTTTTGTACAATCAGTCACTTTGCAGTTCTACTGAAGAAATTTTCAAGAGTGAATGGGCACATAAAAATATGTTTCATGCTGTACTTTGCTATAGTTTTATCTCATATTGATAATAATACATGCAACTTGCAGCAAAGAACAATTTTAGGCCCTTTTTTCATTCTTTCCTCCATCAGAAGTGTTTTTTTGTGTGTGTGTGTGTGTGTGTGTGTGTGTGTGTGTTTCCTCTGCCACCAAAACATATTTTAGGGAAATACTGAATGTAATGTACACTATGTGTTATGTACAATATTTTCAACAAAGAATGTTCTTAATTTGGGAAAATATAAAAAGAAAATTTGGCGAGAGGGTTGCAGCTAAACAGGCGGCAATTTTTGATTGTCTTTTATACATGCGGTCCAGAAATTCCTCAGCAGGTCTGGGGGTTTGGACTTGGACTTAATCTCACCTCTCTAACAACTACACCACACTACACAGTTTTTACAATGTGATCTGTACAGTGAAGACATTTGTACAATGATCATAACCTCCTCTGTGCATATGTTCAACGATACTGATTCCTGTGGAAATGGACTTTTTCAGATGTTGTAAATGTATGAATGTAGCAAACATGCTATAACAGGGGAGAATAAATTATAAAAACAATGATGTGTGAATACGTTCTATGTGTTGTTTGTGTTTACATTACATTCCTGCATGCTGAAAAGACAGGGAAGCCAGCATTTTGTGTAAGATATATTCATAATATCTGCAGGCTTACATTTTAAATTAGTGAGGAAACTTGTTTTTAAATGTTATTTAATTTATTGTAGCCTATTGCCTTGTGTCCCACAAAAAATTACAAAGTTATTTTTTGTATTTTGTTTTTTGTGTGAATTAAATGTGTACAATAAATATGCTTGATGACTTATTTATTATATGGTTTATATTGGTTATTTATCTTTTTATAGTAAACAAGAATTACAGCAAAGGAATTGTACAAATGAATCAGATAAAATTAGTTTAAAAAATAAAAACTTGAATTACTGTGATCTATATAAATGTATAAATAATTTATAATGTATGTATACAATTATAAAATGTATTAATATATTTATAAATTAGAAATGATTGATACAATTGCAATACATTTTAATAAACTGACCATAGGTTTGTAAATAAAATCATGATTTTTAAAGTGCTATTGCTGTCAAAAGTTCTAAAGTTAAAACAACAACAAAAAAAAACCGCCTATAATTTATGCCTCTGAAAAGTGGTGAAGTATTAATAATACTTCACCACTTTTCACCATATGACATTTATATTCAACCTCAAAATTGTACTGGAGTACAGTACTTGCATGGTACTTAAATGTACTTTACTTAGTTACACAAAACCATTCTTAAACGTAAAGGTCTATTATAATTTCCTCTAAAGTCATGAACCACTATCTGCAAAAACGGGAGTTCACATTTATAGAAAAGCAAAGTTAAAGTTGGGACGTTCTTATTAGAAAATGTATTTGAAAACTATTTTTTAATATAAGATGGTTTGGGTAGCCTAATACCCAGATGTCAGATCTCTGCACTATATGTCAGATCTATATGTCTATAACAACAGATGGATAGTAGCCTGAGATGAGTCTTGTAACATAATGTCAGTCTTCAACACTTTACCATTTCATATTTACCTTAACTCGGACGGGAGAGTGAACTGTGCAGATCCACATTTGCGCAGTTACCACTCTTCTCAAACATCAACGCCGCCGCAGCAACGCAGCTTTTGACGCTCTCAAATGTATGTGGTTATGAGACGTATTTTGTAAGGTGTCTCGGCTCAACGTGTGTTTGCTGAGCGGACTGGACAACCTTTGCACGGACAGTGAAGTGACAACATCACAGCTTCACTTCGGCAGATTTTAAAAAGAAAGAGCGCTGTCCGCTAGTGAGCTAACACTAGCTGACACATAATGTTTCCAGCTAGCAGATACTCCAGTAAAGGTAACCATTACGTTAATGGCTAGTTAGCTAAGCGAGCTTGCTGTGTTGGACGTGGACAATGCTACCATAGTTAACTTCATTTTACCGACAGTTTCGTCATATGTCACTACATGATTTATTTGCTTACTACAGCCTGATATAGAGGGTGGTGAATATTTTTTATTTGTGCCCAACTTTGTTTTTTGGCTTTCTACAAATGCTAGCGTTAGCATTGGCTGGAACAGTCAGGCAAACTCATTTATGTTAGCATCAAGCTAAAATGTAGGTTAAAGTTGAATCAATATATAGGTCACTTGAACAGTGTCCTTTTCATGGCTCGTATATTCAAATTACGCTTTTTCAGAACTGGACTAGTGATGTTAGTAACTTGGCATTGTTTTGAAAGTTATCTTAAAATGTTTTGCAATCTAAGGATGGTTATTTGCTGTCTAGGACTTTGACTTCAGCCAAGCTGTAAAATTTAACACTGCTAGCTAGCATGGTGCTACTACTGCAACAACTTAGCAGTGTGACAGCTGCTCGGTATTTACAATACATTAGCTAACGCTAGCTACTAAAATACATTTGGTTTGTCTCTATCCTACGTTTGTGAGGTGCTATGTTTTCAGACGTCTTCCTGCTATATTATGTTACCTCTTTAAATTGGTACAGTTTTATTTGTTGTCATTTTATTGTATTTCATGAATGTTTTATAATTTGACAACCAGATCAGGCTCAACTAAACCAATGAGAACACTGTTAAGGTATTACGCAGCCACATGCCCACAAGTTTGAACTGGTGTTGACTGGGAACTGTTATCTCTGTTGCAGCCCACAGGTGTATCAGAGCATTGAGGATAGTGCAGACAGAGCATGCTGCCCCTCAGCTGTATACAACACTAAACAGACGGACATGCTCTTCATTGTCAACACCCCGTATTACAACACACTACAGCATCCACCCTCGAGATAAAGATTCAAGATGGGAAGGTAAGACACTGCATTATGTGAAGGTCATATTATTATCATCATATTTACTCACACAAGCCCGTTTCTGGCCATTTTAGTGATCTAGGCTAGACGTCCACTGGCACCCTTAAGAAGATTGATCTATTTGTAGCTTGATCTACTTTGTGTCTAATTCTGGTTTTGTCCATATTTGGGATACGATTTTTACACTGAACAAAAGTATCCCAGTCTTCATATAACCGTTCATATAAACCGATTATTAATAATCAAGGAGAATACTGTACTTAAGTACAATTTTAAGGGAACTTGTATTTAACTTGAGTATTTCCATTTTGTGCTGCTTTATACTTCCACTTCACTACATTTTGAAGGCAAATTTTGTACCTTTTACTCCGTTTATTTGATAATATTAGTTACAAGTTACTTTGCAGATTCAGATTATTCAGTGTTGATAGGCCATTACTCGTGATGTGTAGACCAGACAGTGGCAACTACAGACAGAGAAGTGAACTAAAATAGCACATTTTTAAATTAATTTATTGAAAAGGCAGTTTGACAAAAAAAACCCCCACTGATACTGATAATCAGAAAAATGCTGAGTATCAAACCTGATAATCAGTTTATCCCTATTACTAAAGCCTTCTACACATGTTTGAAGTATTATGTTGTAGTATGTTTGACAATTTCCCATAATATTTTGTATTGAGGCCTTGATTTTTGAATAAAATCCATGGAAAGATAAACGAAAATAAAGAAAACTGGACAGAATTGATCCAAGTTGCTCAATCCATCAGCACTCACTAAAGTCATTTTGTCTTTTGAAATCTGATCAGGTTTATAGCATTATTCCAAATTTAGAGTTCGTGGAGTTTTTCCTCTTGCTATTTAGTGTATAGTTATGTTGCCTATTTTAGGTAGACTTATGGGAAATATGTAAATTTTATATTGTGAGGAATTAGTATGAATAAGTCCAAAAGCTGGTATTTTTGCCTACTGAAATATTTTTTTTCCAGTTGAAATTCAGTTTCAGAAGAGAAAAAAAATTGCATAATTTGTCAATATTGTGGCTCCAATGCAAATAGAATCCTGTCTGATCCTGTCAGTTGTGGTGCAAGGCTTTGCCAAGTGTCCCACACAGGGCTGTAGTTATACTTTTAGAATATTGCAAGCTAAAACTGAATGCATTGCCACTCATGTTCCTCCATATGTCTTTCTTATGGTCCTTTCCCAGGGATCGAAATGGAGAGATTTGCCGATGAGGCAGATGTTGTCATAGTAGGCGCAGGCCCTGCTGGTCTTTCAGCAGCCATTCGTCTGAAGCAGCTAGCCAACGAACATGAGAAGGAGCTGCGAGTGTGCCTTGTGGAGAAGGCCTCTCAGATTGGAGCACACACACTGTCAGGGGCCTGTCTGGAGCCTACTGCCCTCAACGAGCTCTTTCCTGATTGGAAGGAACGAGGGGTGAGTGTCTTATTCATCATTTCTTCTATGTGAGTTTGGTGTGTAGATTGGTATATACAGTATAAAGATGCTCTTCCTTTGTACCGCAAGGAATGGTTACATCAGGTGCTCCATGTTGTGTAATATGTTATGTGAATGTTTATCAGCAATGCTATATACAGTATAACATAGCTGCTGCACATACTGTACAAACTGGTATACAGTTTATTCATCAACATATGTATATGGGTAGATATTATGAATATGCATGTATTTGTGTTAATGTTCGAAAATGTAGATCTGAATCTTAATACAAAGTGTTATTTGAATGTAAAATTATACACACAAATCCCTAAAAGGTCAAACTCTCAACAACACACATTGTGCCATATCTCAGGCACCCCTGAACACACCAGTGACTGAAGATGTGTTCAGCATTTTAACAGAGAAACACAGAATCCCTGTCCCCATCTTGCCAGGTAAAAGCCAGTTTCCTTCTATACATTCTAATAATAAATTGTATAATGCTTTCCCACTCACCTTTCACCTTTGCAAATTGATTGTCAAAATTCTAATCAATTTAGAAATGCAAATGCTAATTGTATTTGTACTAACGTCATCCAGGCCACCTTGTTACAACCTGATACAACACCTGAACCTCAGCAGTGCTCATTTTATGTGTGCATGATTTTTCTCACTGTGTGTAGGTCTGCCCATGGTGAACCATGGTAATTATATTGTGAGGCTGGGGAACTTTGTGCGCTGGCTGGGGGAGCAGGCTGAGGAGCTTGGAGTGGAGCTATATCCTGGTTATGCTGCAGCTGAAGTGAGACACATTTTTTTATGTTTTTTATTTTCCTTTGCATTTTATAGTCGGGTAGGTTTTTATGACTGTGTATGTCCAGGAAGCACAGTATCCCAGACACCACTGGTCTGACTTTATGCTTTTGACTGTTGGTGCTATGATAAAAATCATAATTTGAAAACCTACTCTTATACAACTGGTCTACATTTGTTGATTCATGAAAGAATGTTTGGAAGTTCATTAAAACCCTTATTTACTTTGTCTGTGAAGCAATATAGTCAACAAGTGCCCAAACAGTAAACTTTGTTTTACATTGTTTTAAACTTATAACTAATGTTCCATTTTCCTCCTGGGATGGAGAAAAAGACCAAAGTAGTTTGCAGACATACAAATACACATACATTTTCCCATTCTGTAGCTTAATCTGTTTATTGGATCCATTAATATTGGGTGATCTTAGCTTTACCTGTATTAGTGGAAATTGTGGTTGTTAAGCCAAAAATTGTATAATCGAGTAATTAGAAGTACAGCACCCCCGTTTCTGCTTGTTCAGTCATTTTAATCAAGCATGTTTACTGTCCCCTCTCAGCTCCAAGTGTTAACCTTTATCTTTATTACTTTTGTCAAGGTTTTGTTTCATGAAGATGGAAGTGTAAAGGGAATTGCCACCAACGATGTAGGCATCGCCAAGGATGGCTCACCGAAGGTATTGTGAAGTAAAAAAAAAAAAAAAAAAAAGTCATTACAGGCCATTCTTTAAAATATCCACATGAATAGCTTGGATACTTCAGGCCCTTTTAAAAGGACATAAAGGCGAAACAAACCAACAGGAGCACAAGCACTTGTTTTGATGCATCAGGCATAGAAATTTCCATGAGCTGACCTTATTTTATCCATTGTGGATAAAAGGACAAAGGAGTTTGTGGGTTGCTTCAAGGAAATAATGAGATTTTCAGTGAAAGACGCATCGTCTTTTGAAAAGATGTGTTGTTTAATTATATAACTAAACACTGTAATATATAATATAAACACTATAATTTGTTATATATCATATACTGTATATCAGGGCAATATTGTGTAGATAGTATTACGGTTACAGCATTTTTAGTACATCATTACCTCTGCCAAGGAGGTCATGTTTGTTGGTTTGTTTGTCAGCAGGATTATGGAAAAATTACTGATCAGCTTTTCATGAAATTTGGGGCATGCAAGGGGCTAAGGAAGAACCCCCTTAAATTTTGGGGTGAATCCAAATCACGGGGTGGATACACAAATTATTCTTCACTTTATTCAGTTGCGGATTGACCCCTCCTCCCCGGCTTGAGAGATCAGAAGATAATGTCCTTTACTGTCCAAAGATCAAAGATTAGAATATTATTTAACATATGATTAAGTTATTGCAGTAATATACTATTTTCTGACAATTTCACAGTGGTTATGTTCTAAAGCACAAATAAACACGGCAATGCCTCCGCACATCCTTGCAGGAAGGTGCCACATTGCCGGATTTTAGTGTGAATTTAGAGGAAACGCACACCAAACAGACACACACCTGCAGCTCTTTATATATCCATGACGCATACAGAGCACAAGGGAGAGACGGAGAGAGCAATGTAACTTTGTCACTACATTTTTAGTAGAGCCCGACCAATATGGATTTTTGGGTCCGATACCGATATATTGGCCAAAATATATATATATTAAAAAAAATGATTCCTAAGATAAAAGATGGGGACGTTGTTTATTTACTTTCCAGCATTGGGTCTCACCAACTAGGTAACAATATAGTGTGAAAACAACACTCAGACCAAATCCACCACGCACTGTTGTCTGCTGAAC
>JBBPCS010000204.1:12774225-12804307 GCA_037974645.1 Hollardia meadi
GGACAAACTACGTAATGACACCATTTCTAACAGCCAAAGCGTTTTTCTGTATTGTTTATTCTGTAAAATAAAAGTTTTCATATTGGCGTATATCGTCAGGCATAAACGCTGATACCGATATGTCTGTGAAAGGCTCATATCAGCCAACCGATATATCGGTCGGGCTCTAATTTTTAGCCTTTAGTCCGACCTCACACCCTGCTCACTGTTATTGGCTGGGGGCTTCAAGCTCACTGCCCAAAGGCTGACATCCATAAATGTCCCCTACACAGCAAAATAATAAAGAAGAAGAAGAAGAAAATACAGGCACATGCCAGGGCTCTGCTAAACTCACCACACACCTCTATTGGGTCATCAGTGATGACTGAGAGGTGATGCTGATGCTTCAGCTACACACAACCATATTTTGACATAATTCTACTTTTGGAAATATATCCAGGCATATAGTGGTTGTTCTTTGATTTGCATTTTATAGAAAAGTGGATTATTGGCCTTGGTGGAGGTATGCACTCTCTTAGTGCATGTGTAGTTTAGTATATTATTAATGCCATTTAGAAAATGATTCTCTTTCAGTGGTAGAAGCTATGATTTGATGTTTTTGTACAGGTATTTCTTTCCTTTCTGCCTGATTATACCAAATGTTATGGTCCTCTACATAATCAAAGTAGTTCAATGACTGTTACAACCTAACTATTCTCTGTATTATACAGTTGTGAAATATTTTTATACCTCCTGTTCCTTTCTTGCTTCAGGATGTTTTCGAGAGAGGAATGGAGCTCCATGCTAAAGTCACATTATTTGGAGAAGGCTGTCATGGCCACTTAGCCAAACAGCTTTACAAACAATTCAACTTACGTGAAAACTGCGAACCCCAGACCTATGCCATTGGCCTGAAGGAGGTAAATAACAAATAGTTCCCACATAATGCTGGAGAGAGTATAGGTCACTATGTTTGTGGCATAAATTTGGTTTCTCTTTTATCTGGTTTGACTGATTATTAGTAAAGTCCACCATTAGGAAACGGGTTAAAGTGGTTGTAGTAATGCTGTTTCTACGTTGTACACAATGTGGTGTAAATGCATAATTTCATGTCAATCACAGTAAAAAGCATAAAAGCAACTACTTGCTCTACACAATCATGTTTATCTTTGAGATTAAGAGAAATATGGTTGAGGGGCTGAAAACTGCCTCCAACATCAATTGTAGCATGGTGTATTATCATAGTAACCCCGTACTACCTTTAACCTTTCATAGTAAACCTGAACATGGTCGGTGTTGGTCAGAAAGGAGTATGTATGGATAGATCTAAAGGAATCCTCTGCTTGTTGATAACTTTTTTTCAGGTGTGGACAATTGATGAGAAGAAGTGGAGGCCAGGCAGAGTGGAGCATTCTGTGGGCTGGCCCCTGAACAGGAACACATATGGAGGATCCTTTCTGTATCACCTGAATGAAGGAGAGCCACTAGTGGCTTTGGGCTTTGTGGTGAGTGGGTTTGTACTCATTCTGACAGTGATATAAACAGATGTGATGTTGGATGTCATGCGGGCAGTAAATAACCACAGAAAAATCCTTGAGCTTCTGAAGAAATAGATTAATTTAAAACACTCCATCTATTTAATTAGTATCAGTCTACTCATAATACCTCTTAATAAAAAAGAACAGGCATGATGTACAGAAATTTTGTCAATAAACCAAAAGGCAGATGTCCCATTTAGATAAATTCAGAGGCACCATTGCCAGTGATCAGTGTTAAATCTTCTGACTTATTCCTCTGCCATTCCGCACACATGAACTGGGACATTTGCAGATCCTCTGGCGCTCTGTCATACGAGATGAGGTAACCTTGGTGACAAGCTTTTCCCACTTATCATTAATTGAGTTCAGGTCTGCAATTTTTATCATTGAATTACATTCAGTGATTTGATTTGAGGTTCCAGCTTTGTCCTGAATCAAAGTGAATCACAGTTTTTAGGCACTCTGAACAAAGCAGCATTTTTTAAAAACCATTTTGTAGTATTCTGTCTTTCCAGACTATTCTCCCAGTTCCTGCCACTAAAAAGCATCCTTATAGCATGATGCAGCTACCTCCCTACTACAAATATGAGGTTCTTACCAGGAATTTCACTTTGCATTCAGGCAAAATTTTATTTTTTGTGTCACTCATCTATTTTATCTATTAAGTGGCCATTATCTAAAAGAGCCACTAATACCTTGTGCAGCTTGTACCTCCCTGATCAAGTCCTTTCTTCTCCAGTCATTGCATTTGGCCAGACATTAAGCTGCATTCCATTTTTCATAACAAGGTAACCCAAGGGGAAGACGGAGGTCCTTGACTCGGTCTGGCTTTTCCAATCTGACATGCACTGTGAACTTTGGTAGCTAAATGAATACAGGTTACTGCCTCTATAAATTATGTTCTGTAATTTGTAATCTGTAAATCCTAGAGACATCCAGAACAATAAAATATTGATTTGTAGTGTCAATACCAAGAGTCTTTATAAATGAAATACCTTACGTAAATAAGGTATTTCTGTATTGGAGTCTATGGTATAAGATTGTGTAGACGGACAACAAAAATGCAAATATGAATGCAAAAAATATAGAAAAATTCATTGGACTTGACTTTTTAAGCCACAGTAGCATCAGAAAATATTTAAACGCCCCACCATTTTACACTTGGTATTTGTCTACTATGTTTGTTGTACTTGTTTTTTTGAAATTACTCTGTTTGATGACTGTTTTATTAAAAGTTTAAATAGGCAATTTTTTTCCCCACTCCAGGTTGGTCTAGACTACACCAACCCTTACCTGAGCCCTTTCAGGGAGTTCCAGCGCTGGAAGCATCATCCGTCCGTGGCTCCCACACTGGAGGGAGGCCACAGGATTGCATATGGAGCCAGGGCACTGAACGAAGGAGGAATACAGGTTTGTGTTTATGGTACATATTTTCATTATCAATAAGGACACTTGTTTGGCTTACAACTTGTTTATCAAACTTGCTGTTGTACAATTTGAGAGACAATGTGAGATCCAGGAGCTCCTTACCCTATGAGATCAACCACCATATAACAGGGATGCTAAATTATTGTTATTGCCATGTTATTCAATTATTTAAAAAGCGCTATTCGACAATTATGTAAAGATTAGACTAAGATTAAGTTATTGCAGTAAGATGTTAGAACATAATGACAGTTCTGTTTTTGGGTTGTTTCACTGTTTTAATAGTAATACATTTATTCAGTTATGTAAAATAATTTGTCATGTAAACATGTATTTGTAAATAACATAAATGTCACAAGTAAGCACAGTCAATATTCACTCATTTGGTCATTTGGGGTAGTTGGGGCATCTGCTGGATGTGGAGGTTTTCCAGACATGTCCAACTGTATATACTATACGCAGGAATTATATATCCCATCTGGCCTGGGAACACCTCAGGATCCTTCAGAATGAGGACATGAAGGACATCACCAACAAGAAAACACCAACTGTTTACTGATAAACACTAACAGCATGTTTCTAGCAGTTTACTAATGCAATATGCCTTTTGATTTCACACGTGATTATTGCTTTGTGGATGATATGTATTGGCATGGGGAACAGGCATTTATATTGCCAAAGCAAGTGAGAAATAAAACAACAAAAACAAATTAAAATAGAAAATTGTAGACTTGCAGTTATACATACATATACAACATTATTTTAAATGAATGTTCTAATAAGGCAAAACATCACCTGAAGTAATGGTTAAGTTTAGGGGTTATGTGCGAATTGAGGATAGCTTATGGTTGGGCTGTGAATGCAAGTCAATGCAATGTCCTAACAAGGATAGCGGTTAGGAATGCACGATGATATCGGCACAACATCGGTATCGGCCGATAAAAGCTTAAAAAGTTAATTATCGGCATCTGCAGATATAAAATAATTCTGCCGATGTGCCTGGCCGATAAGGTGACGTGTTAATTATGCGCAGGCGACGACGCTAAATGTTTATTATGAGCGCCAGCAACAAGCTTCAACATGTCAGCTGTATGGAGCTCCTTCGAAATATGGATTATGGTCAGTCGAGTGTAGGACTCTCGCCTCGCGCAGCACCGATGGCGTGTGTGTCTGAGTTCAGTGCGACTCTGAGCAGCCGGTTGTTTGTCCGAAGGCTCCCCGGAGCTCAGCAGCTGTCTGCAGGCGAGCGGTGGCTCCGTCAACCCGCTCTGCACTCTGCAAAGCCCCGCGATACACGTGAGCTTTTCGCGCTTTCACCTGCCGCTTAATACACTGTTGCCTGCCACAATGTATTAAGCGCAAGTTATTTGGAGGTATAGCAGTGCAAATTCTTGAAAACCATTTACAAGTTTAAGTACTCAGAAAGTAGAATGCAGAAAAGTAAAAAAAAATTGGCATCAACTCTTTCCTTTTCCTCTCTAGTCTATCCCAAAGCTGACTTTCCCTGGAGGGCTGCTGATTGGCTGTAGCCCTGGTTTCATGAACGTCCCAAAGATCAAAGGCACCCACACAGCTATGAAGAGTGGCATGCTGGCTGCTGAATCCATTTTCCACAAAGTCACAGCAGAGAACTTGGATTCGGAGACAGCAGGTACAGAATTTTAGACCCATTAATAATCAAGGCAGTACCAGGAGGTGTTTGTATATTTCTTCCACATGATGGGCCATAGCTCATTAAGGTTTACTCAATTAAATCATATTTTAACTGTGAAGTTAAATAATCACAGACACTGTTAAAAGGTTGCATCATATCAAGTTGAATGTCAAGTAGTAACATTTCTCAGGTATAAAAGGTCAGGCTCTTTTAATATGACTTTTTAGAACGAGAGAAAACTTAAGAGTACTGTGCTGTGCGTATAGTTTTGGTTTAATGTGTCAGGGTTTGAAGTGGTCTGCCTGTGAAACGTCTGCCACCACTCAAAATTGATTGAGGTGAATGCAATTTAATTTGTGCTGCTCAAATTGAAAAAAACACAGTTCGTTGATGTGGAAAGTCTAGAGACCTGACCGTGAAATGTTTTTACAGAGATTTAATTTTTCGAATGGAACATGTTAACCTTTTGTAAAAAACAAAAACAAAAAAAAACCCTGTTGAAATACAGTCATTCTTTTCTAAAGCTTTTTAGCAAGGTCAGAATTAATCAAGGCCTTGTGCTTCAGATGTGCAGAAAAGTAAAACTGAAAACAGCAGAACAGAAATTAAAGTGCAATCCTTTAAGTAATTAATTTTTTGAACCCTCCCAGGACTCCATATACCCGAGTACGCTGAGAACTTGAAGAATTCGTGGGTGTGGAAAGAGTTGTATGCAGTAAGAAATATCAGGCCGTCTTTCCACAATTACTTTGGCTTGTATGGTGGCATGATCTACACTGGGCTTTTCTACTGGATCTTTAGAGGAAAAGAGCCATGGACCCTCAAACACTGTGGTGAGTATCATGGAGCAGGATAATTGTACAACTTGGTGTTCACTCCAAAATTTGTTTTATTTTTCATCCATTTAGTTTATCTCTTTATTGCAAGATAGTGCTGATTTTAACAGGAGGAAAAAAAGTCAATTGGAGACAAAAAGAATAATGATGTTATTAGAAGTCAAAGGTCATGTTTTATAGTTACTTAAATGAAACGAAATAAGCGGCAGTGAAATGGAAAGAGGTAAAGGTGAAAAGTTTTGAATACGTTTCTTTTTTCTACAGCTTCATAATAAGAGAACCTGATTGCATTTATTTACATTGTTAATTGTAAGAAAAAAAACTTTGTGGTCGTAAACATGGTAAAAACAAAATTGCCTTAGAAGAAATCAGCATAGTGCCCATGACCTAATTCCTGAATATATACAGCATATTACATGTGCAGCGGAGCAGTATAGTTTTTCAATGTGGTTACTTGCAGCATAGCACAATGCCAGTGGTTTCTCTTTAGGTGAGGTATGAGGTCATCTTATCTCAGCAGAGAAAATCAACATTTCGTAACCAGCCATGTCCGATTTCTCTCAGGCCTTGATGCAAACCAGCTGAAGCCAGCTAAAGATTGTACACCGATTGAATATCCCAAGCCCGACGGCAAGATAAGCTTTGACCTGCTCTCGTCTGTGGCCCTGAGCGGCACCAACCACGAGGGGGACCAGCCCCCCCACCTGACCCTTAAGGATGACAGCGTCCCGGTAGCCAGGAACCTGGCCATATACGATGGGCCTGAACAACGCTTCTGCCCTGCAGGTAAGTCCATCCTGGCCTCTAAAGACCATCCCCCACACAGTATATCAGGGTGCAGATAACAGCTAATCTTTTTCACATACTATAGTAAGAAAGTAAAGTCTGTTTTGTAGCATTTAGTCTCATACCAATATCTAAGTTGCAAGAGAATCAGGACTTAAACATAGGTCTCAGGCGCTCTTTAAGAAGTGTATTTAGAAGGCGTTAACTTATTATATTCAAGATTTCAGCAGGTTGAAATTTAATCTTTTTAGATCAGAAATAATTCAATGGAGAGAAGATTAATCTGCAAAAAAATTCATGATAAATTAATCTGAACTAATTTTTAAAGCAAAAATGCTAATAATTCTCCAGCATAACTGGAGAATGTGACTGGTTTTTGGACTGGCAAAACCAGTCACAGAATATTTTTTATTATTTTCTGATAATTTAATAATCTAATAATTTTCTGATGTTCTTTATAGACAAAACATTTGATTAAGATTAATCAACAATAAAAAATTAAATCCTAGATTTAATCTAATCACTGTCATTTAAAATACACTTCATATTGTTACCTGTGCTCATTAAAATTTACTTTGTTGTGTTAAGACCAATTAAGTAGGGCTGCAATTAGTATCAACGACTTTTTATTGCCAATTCTTTTTTTTAATTTAATCATTTGGTCTGTTTAACAAAATGCTGACCCCAATTACCCTAAGCTTAAACCTGCAGTGCAGAACATCTGTCTCCCTCTTCTGGCAGTTAGAGTAATTACACCAACATTGTCGGTGTGCTTATGTCGCTACTTTGCTGTTGACCCATTAATGACTAATTATTATTTTAACATTGCAGTTAAGAACAAATGCAGACATATTTGACAATGAGCGCCACTCCAGATTGTCAGTTTGTTCCTAGTAGATGTTCCATCATAACTACTGGTTATCACGTCAACATCTCTGCTCGTCAAACCTTATCCCCGAAATAAATAGATGGTTCAGCTTTGGGTTAGCAAGGTTAATAATAACAATAATAGTAATAACTTTGATTTATGTAGCGCCTTTCAGGGTACCCAAGGCCGCTTTACAAAATAAATAAATCAATTAATAGTTTAAAGAATTAGTTATGGGCTCAGCAGTATATGCTGGCATGAATAATGAAAAAAGTTTATTTTTTCTTTATTGTAAATGATGGCGGAAAGCAGCAGACAATTGTGACAGACGAATCCTGTGATACCCTCTAAATGTTGGAGGATATAACGAAGCTTTAAGAGTCTGGAGGATGGGTTCATTATTTTTCAACCCTAACTGGGTCATTATAGTCCCTCTAGTATGTCACCAACAGATTACTGTGGCATCACCCCCAATAACACTGTAGTTTGTGTAAAGGCTTTTACTTTTTAATGACATTTGTGCAACCTTTGTCTTGAAGCCATTGACGGGGGCAGTCGTTTAAACAATAACTTTTTTTTAAAACCAAGCAGCTCAGGTGTGTCCACTTTGTGCTGCTGCTGAAAAGTTTTCATACCCTGTTTTCATCTGTTATTTCTCCGAGATAACATTTGTTAATTGTAAAAGAAATGGCAAGTTTTGCAAAATAAAATCAGTAAAACCTTACGGAGATCATGGTTTCTGATTCTCTGTTAATTAAAATACATGAGACGTATTTGACTAAAATATTCATAATTTTACCGCAGAGCAAAAAACAGCTGGAAACCATAGGGTGTGTTATGTTGCTTATGTTAAAGATGCTATAACAATACAAGTATTTCTGCAATAGGCAATACAGTGCAAAAAAAATGATGCATCATGGTGTCTCTAATATAAGTAGCATACTTCAGCAGCTCAATAGTTTCTCACAAACGGGAGCTTCGTAGGAACTTACTCATTAATGGCATTAGTGTCATTGCTATTGGTGCCAGGGCAATTTATCAATAAGATGTGAGCCTAAAATGATATATTGCTGTCTTGAGTATCTGTTTTGCATGTAATGATTAACACCGTCATTTTTGTTGTTCATCTCGTCCATAAAAATAAATCCTGATCATAACATAACTTTGAACACAAAATTAACTAGATAACTAGTTTCTATTCTGCTAGTTAACTTTTCGTCTTCACCAACCCTCCCAGGTGTATACGAGTATGTTCCCATGGAAACTGGAGAGGGGATGAGATTGCAGATAAACGCTCAAAACTGTGTCCATTGCAAGACCTGTGATATCAAGGACCCGAGCCAAAACATCAACTGGGTTGTGCCTGAAGGCGGCGGTGGACCAGCCTATAATGGAATGTGAACATCTTGTCCTTTTTTTTTTTTATACTAAAACTTTAAAGTGCGATGCTTTCAGGGCTACAGTTCTTGCCAGTGAATGGCAAATGTGCCTAAATATGGATCTGAAAATAACTTTTTGAGGATGTAAAAAAAAATCTGAAACAAGCTATTAGAATAAAATTGCATTGTCGTAGATATGAATTCTTAATTTATACTGTGGGATATTAATATGGCACAGGGGTAGGACCACATAAAATAGAAGTCACAATTGGCGGTTATGCAGTTTTTGCAACACTGCCACAAAATCCACAATATGGGCATTTAAAAAGGTGGCTCCTAATTTTAAAAAGTATTTAACCAACTGCAATAGTTAATATATTCCTGTATCATCTGTAATTGAAAAAGCAAAAAAGCGGTTCTCAGATCAAGGTTTAATGCAGGTGTATTGACGGCATTTGTCTGCACAGTATTGTACATGACATTAGATGATGTAATGAATCAAGAACACTTATCGTTTTCCTTTTGACTCCTGTAAAAAAAAAAAAGATAAATAAAAACAAATGGATGTACTGTATGTGGCCAAGGGCACCGTATCAAAATCCCTACTATGTAACAATACAACATACACAACTCTGCGTTGAACTACTTCAAAACTCCAGAACAAAGAACAGTGTTAAGGGTTAACCCAGTTTTCAGAGCAGTGGGGTCAGCCGTGCATAAGACTAACGTTCAAACTATTCATTACGGTGCAGACAAATTATTAAGACGGATCAAAGCTTCCAAGTTATTCCCTTGTAACAATACATACATAGAGTGAGAAATGTGTCAGTTGGAAAACATGACAGAACCTGGCAACTGCACTTTTTCACCTTGTTACAGAGTTCTTATCTGAGTGCAGCGGTCCAATGTAGAGAAGACTTCAAATATTGATAAGTGTTATCAACAACAATACATTGCATTATCAGGTGAAATGTTCACGCAAACATTTTGGCATAGATCTTCTTTTCTTTCTCCTTCTCCTCCTGGATTTTAAGCTGGACTCTCTTCATCTCGTTGCCGATAGCTGTCAAGAAGAACACACAATTAACTCAACAAGTGCGTCAAATGCAGTACACAAGCTTTTACAGTCCATTACTTCCAAATTGTTTCCTTAAGCATCCAATGTAAATGCAGTTCCTTCGCAGATATTAAACCACTGCTTAAGGAGGGTTTATATCTGCTTACGGCAGATGCTTCTTTAAGAAGGATGTCCTACTGTGTACTTCAATTCATATGAAAGTATGAATTAGCCATTTTTGAAAGACGTGTGCCAAAATGCTTGAATAAACGAAGCACTAGATATTGCGTGGCTTTGAATATTTTTTTCATTCGTCACACTCAAAGTAACTAGATGAAAGTGTTCTTTAAAAAAACTGGGACAGAAACTTCAACTGTAACATCCTTTTCAATCAGTTACGTCAGATTTCATCTTCTGGTAGCTGAGGGAGTTTTAGCAGTACTGCAGTCTTAAGCTGTTAAAGTGCTTTGGTGACGACAAGCATCACAGTTTAGGACGTTAAAGTGGCCATTTTCACCCTATATTCTTCAGAATTTAATTCTTGATCAATTTGCATCCTGAGAGTCTTGGATGGTGATCTTTTGGTGACACCCTGCTCATACAGAATACAGCCAATAAAATAAGTCAATAAAAGAGTCCAATAAAAATCACCATAGAGTGTTTTCTTCTGAGTATTTCAATGTAATTGAGTGGTCTATAACTCAGAACTATCGCCACAGTCTTGATTTTAAGGTCAGATTGCAGAATATGAACTGTGACTACTCTTGGCTCCCTATTTGAAAACCCTAACCAAGCAAAGGAAAGAGTCATGAAACCAACAAAACAAACATGTGGAAAAAACCCCTGCAATCCTGCAAATGAGATAGATGAAGGAAAATATGTGGCATATCTTGGCATGGGAAAAGGCTGAGAAAATGATGAAGACAAATTCCCCACCTTTGTCTTCTGGAGCCATTCCCTGTGCTTTCTTCAGATCAGTCTGAAAAATGACAAGTGCAGAAAACAATAGTCAAACTGGCATTTGGCTGCTCCAAAGACTAAAAACACCAAAAGTAATGCACCTGGATTTGATCTTAGTAACTAGAACATGTAAGCATGAAATGAAAAGCACAGTTAATTAATCTCCCAAATGCTTAACTACTCGTAAAGTGCATCATTTGTTTTTCTACATCCAAACGTTTAATTCAGTCCTACAGACAAGACTGGACAGGATACACACATATTTTCATTTTGAAGTGCTGTAAAGTATCATGCAAAAGGCTCTCAGTCTTTTTCATCAGCATTTTTAAAGAGAGAGGTGCTTGTGCAGATGTTACCATGGCTTTGCTGTATTCCTTTAACCCCTGCAAGGCCTGGGCCCTCCTGAAAAGTGCCTTAGTGTTCGTTTGGTTGAGCTCCAGAGCCTGTAAGACACAACAGAAACACTCATTAGAAGTTGTCAAAAAAAAATCTTCTTTTTTTTTTTTTTTTCAGGGCCGTCAACTATTAGTAATCAAGGAGACACAACTAATATTTGGAACCGATAAACGTTTGCAGTAAAATGGAAAATCTTAGTGTCAACATTTCGAATAGCCACTGATGGAATTACGAGAGTATTTACTTCTTTTTTACACTTCCACTCCACTACATCTTGGAAGGCAAATACTGTACTTTTTACTCCACATTTATTTCATTATTACTAGTGACTACAGACAGAGGCAGCTGCATCAGAGCTGAAGCAGCACATTTATCGGTCTATCCTTATTTCCCAAAATGTTAAACTATTTCTTTTATTGTAAAAAATACTTGCTAGCTACTACTAGCAGAACAGTTTAGATTCTTAGCATTAGTAAAAGAGTTGTAAATCTCAACAGTTCCAACAGTTCTCAACAGTTTTGCCAAATGTACCTGATTGCAGCTGTCCAGAGCATCCTGCCACAGCTGCATCTTCAGCTTACAGGCTGCGGTGTTGAGGTAGCAGCTGAGGGCTGTGGGCTCCAGCTTCTGCTGCACCTCCTCCTCCAGCTGATCTCTACTCACCTCCAAGTACCTGCAGGAGTAGAAGGCTCATTTTTAGTGATAGATCTGGATCTTATCAAAGTGGAACGATGCTATTGTGCCTGCAGTCACAAATCACGATAATTCCATCTATCTGCTGCAGCTAAATGCAAGCATTTTAAAGGTAGTTAACAGAATTGTGCCTCCAAGTGCAAAATGGCCATCTGCAAAACTCATTGGTTATATAACCAACAGTCTATCATCAGTGGCTTGTCATAAACATTGTTGCTTGACTATTATTTATCACAAAGTGGTTTCTGCATACGTGTGTGGATGATGCTAGTGGTGAGCTGTATTTTTCTTGGTCAACAAATCCCTTGAAACACCAAAACCAACATTCAAGTGATCCTACTAACAAGTACTATCTGTGAAGAAAAGCCTGATATACCTTATGCCTCTGTAACTTAAACGTCAACTGGCATCTAAAACTGAAATTACCACCTTGCGGTTGTATCTCTCTGCCACCACTTTAAGTTGCAGTTTACATCCATGTCTGTACAGACTCATATTTAGTGAAGACTTTAATAAAAGGTATAAAGTGTATTTTTTGGCCAAATTACTATTACTATATTTCCATGAATGATTCCAGTGAACAATTTCCAGTGTAAATCATACCGTCTTCACTTAGATATATTTTTACAGGAGTACAGAGAACTGATAGCTTTGTCACATGGTACAACAACAATTGCCTGAAGCATAACCAGCAGAACCAATGAGCTTGTGGTGGATTACAATGCCTCGAATATGGATGTTGCTGCAAAGAAGCCACAAATTCTAAAACGTGAATGCTTTTCTCATACACTTTCATCCCAGCAGCACAGAAGATCTATACAATCAGCAAACTTTCAAGGTGGACACCCAAGATTAGTATCACCAATTCAGAATCTGACCGAATGTAAAATATGGTCACAATCCTTCCTTCTGTTCCTTACAGTTACAGCGTTGAATAATGACCTGAAAAGTGTTTTTACATAATATTATGATCGAGTTCATTTTTTTTGTCATGATTAGCATATGAATTATTGAGTTATGGCCTGAAATATTTTTGTGAGGTCATGGTGACCTTTGACCACCAAAATCAGTTCATCCTTGAGGTCAAGTGGACTTTTATGCCAGATGTAATGAATTTCCCTCCAGGCGTTCCTGACATGGCGTTTACGTCGAAAACATAATGCCTCTGGTAACGGCTGCTGCCACATTGTTTCCCAGGGTGACATGTTTCTCCTTTACTATGAAAATGGCCACTGTAGTTTATTTTGTATTAATTCACGAAACTAATCCCCATTAAAATGTACTATTTACATCTATTTAAGTGATATGTGCTACAGTAGCCAGCTGTTTAAGGGGTTCACTGCCCTTTAAAAAAAAGAAAGAAAATACAGTATATATGTCTGGGACCCTCTTGGTATGATATGATACTTACTTTACTTTTTGAAATGTACATGCCTGAAGATGAGGCTCATTCAACAAAGCTAATGGCCTCTTACCACATGAGCCTCAAAGTTAATATTAGATAATGTGTGTAATATTTATTAAATGTTTGTAGATTATCAGTGATCGTTTTATTTGATTGGGTGCTTTGAAGGTCTACTTCTCAAGATCTGGTTAGTACTAGATGAAGGTGATGGTGACTGAAAATAAACCATGTGCACAGTGACACTGTATATTACCTGAGGGCTTTGCTATATTTGTTGACCGCAGCTTTCCAGTCTTGATTCTTAAAAAGACTGTTTCCAATATTCTTCACATCCTCAGCAACAGACAGAACTTGGTCAACCTGAAAGCAAATACAATTGAAAATGGTGCTCAAATTCCATTTCCTTCTAACATAACTGCTGGCATTAAAAATAAAGGACAATTTAAGTCTTTTACAACTTTAATCTGCAGTTTGCTTTCATTAGTTATGATAACACTGTGCTCAGAGTACCGGCTAAGGTCTGAAAATACAGAGACAAAACAAAGTCCACTTGGCAATAAACTTAATCTTTGAACAGGTTGTAAACAAAAAGTTTTTAAAAAACGAGGCTATCTAAACCACTTCATTTCAAGATAAAATTGACAGTGAGCACACTCAAAATATTGGTAATAATTCATCATTCAAGCCCTTAAATTTGTTTAGTAGCAGGTTAACCCTGTTTCCAGTCTTTGCTATGCTGAACATGTCCTGAATCTCGATATTGAAATGGATATGGATCTCATCTGACTTGAGGTAAGATGACAAACGGGCACATTTCCCAAAAACCCAGAGTGGTCCTTCATTGGAGACCCACAGAGCAGTCTGATCTGCCAAAGTTCACCCGTGTCCTTGAAGATCAAAGACCTCACAGATACTTACATCTTTAAAGTTGGTGTCAGAGTCCTCTGGGAAGTCTGGATGGGTGTCCCCTGACCCATCGTTTGGTGCGGAGCCCCAGCTGTCCCCGTCCTTATGCTCGCCACAGTCTGCGATGACACATGGCTGCAAAGGTAGACGTTAGCAGAAATTTTAGACAGAAAATGCCATTTATTGCTCAGAAAATTCCCACAGGTCAGTTTCCCCATTATTTTGTCATGTAAACAAACAGTATCAATAAACAATGCATGCTTGGGAGCCAGTGTTTATGAGCTTATCTGGGTTATCATTTCTTCTAAAAAGTGCCAACCTATTAACACTAGCTGTGGAAGGCAGAAATAACTGTACTGAATCTAAACTTTTTGTCCATTATATTTGTCATTATAAATCATTAATCATATATTGTATGTACCAGGTATCTAATGACAAAAGGAACTATGCAGTCATCATGTGTTGTATAGAACATTTTCTTTCATATACAACAGTAGATCCCTTCATAATCTTATCAAGTATTACATTAAAAACAATTATGGGGGGCATTTCAGAGTATTGTCTTTATATATACAAATACATTTCCATTTCACTACTCCCTAAAACATGATCATGATTCAACCCAAACTATACCCAGTTGACTGCAGGTTTTGCATTTGCTGTAAAACATGTTAAAACATGAAAATATCAAATAAGAGCACACCTGAAAGCAACACCATGATGATTACCAAAGTGGTTTAACAAGTATTATTAAGGGATACATTAACATAGAATTTTTGACTTGTGCAAATTTTAACTGAAGACATTTACCTTTACAGGGACATCTTCCTCGGTGTCAATGGACTCCAGCATTTTTACAACTCCCAACCCTTTTAACACTTGTCCGAAGACCACATGCTTGCCATCTAAGTGTGGCGTGGGGACAGTCGTGATGAAGAACTGTGAGCCATTGGTGTTTGGCCCAGCGTTAGCCATGCTTAGCAGGCCCACCTTGTCGTGCTACATGGAGAAGGAAATACATTATTGCAACAGATTAAAGATGGCACTAATAGCACACAGAAACAGGACAAAAAATCTGGATTAGAGTGTTTCAGTGCTATTCAAAAACAAGAGTTGGTATTTTTATGCCTTTTTGCCTATTTAAAAAAAACCCAAACAGAGCCTGACAGTGCTGGGAGAGTGAAAAATAGAGATAATACTATAAAGATTCCAGTATACTCCTCAACAAATTGAGTCACTGGGGAATCTTGGAGGAATATGTCCATTGTGTAATATATTGCATGTGAAACAGGCTGACTTTTATCAAGTCAAGAATGCCTTTAATATTGCTAAAAATATATTGAAGAAACCACTTTAATATATTCTATAGGTGGACCCAGATAACAGGGATTCCGTGGTTAAATAGTTTACCATGTAGTGGAAGTTTTCATCCTCAAACTTCTCCCCGTAGATGCTCTCACCCCCGGTGCCATTATGGTTAGAGAAGTCACCTCCTTGGATCATGAACTTCTTGATGACTGACAAAAACAAATTTCAAGCCAAATTACTTTTCAGATCAACCAGACTGAATGTCAATGGTACTTTGGGCTCCCTAATTTAACAGGTACATAACCAAAAGCCCAAGTAGCCTAATACTATACCGTTTCATTACTGTTGAAAAGCAAGAAAAGGTGCCTTTTAATTTAATAAAATAATAGTCAGCAGCCGACTGCCTGTTTAAATGCCCATTGTCCAATGTTGTGACAATTTCTTAGGTGTTTGTATTCTGTATTTTAACTAGAAACATGTCTACAAAAATGTTCCATTACCGTAATATAATTTATTTCTCTCGCGTGTATGTTCAGGTGCAACACAGTTCTTTTATCTGCCTTTTGGGGTCCCAACGTAAAGTTATATTATTAATGGGAAAATTCTGACCGATATTAAAGGGCTTGCAAGATCAACATTTTCCCATTCACCCTTGGTTAAATTTTGCCATGAATGTAGTTTTGTCAGGGATCCTGGTGAACTGACACCTTAAATGGATTAAAAGGAATTAAGTATCCAAAAAACTACAGATTGTCCACGTCTCGCTGCACTGGGTGTCCTTTTAACTACTTATATAAGTCTGTGCTAAAACGTTCCAGGTGTCCGACTGAAATGTCACATTATATGCATATGAGAAGGTTATTTACTTCTGTGGAATGGGCATCCTTTGAAGTGCAGCGGTTTTCCGGTCGATTTGCCAGTGCCTTTCTCTCCAGTGCAGAGTGCCCGGAAGTTTTCAGCAGTCTTGGGGGTAATATCAGCAAACAGCTCCAAAACTATTCGGCCAGCTTTGGACAGAAAACAATTCAGTGTCACGTTACAGCACAAGTTTACAGTAGTCACAGATAACTACATACACAATGTATATAAGAATAGTGTGGACCTAGTTACCACATACTTTCAACACAGACAGAACAATTATTATTGTCCATTATTGTTATTTTTCTAAAATAAAGTTGATCAGGGTATTGAAATATTCAAAAAGCATTACAAATCACATGACACATCTATATCTCTTTATCATAATAGGCCTTCTCAGGCAGTAAAATATGCTTTCTTCGTGATGTTTTCTTAGCTCTAGCCAGTTAAATAACCCATAACCCTACTTGAGCTAATATTAAGTGACCTACACATGTAATTAACAATTACCACCAGCTACCAACTATGAGCCATTTTAGAATTATGTGACAACAACGTTGAGGTAGGAGTCTGTCTGGACAACACAACCACACGTGGTTCATGCACTGGCAAGGCGAGACAAGCTCTCTAAATAAACATTAGTTATCTAACTAATGCTAGCTCACTTTAATCATTAGCTAGCTCCTAATATCGATGGTTTACAAACTGGGTTTTGTAAGGTGTAACTGCTCTGGCAGCTAACTACTATGCTAAAAGAATACGTTTCTAGAAGTCACTAGAATGAGCCAAGATTATGCTAAGCTAACAAGGCTAACGGTTAAACTAGCCCTTAAAAACTGTTAGCTGACTTTAAAATAAATAAAAAATATCCTGACCTGTTTCGCCACCAATGTCTACGTCGAAGAAGACACGAGGGTTTTCAGGGTTTGAAGGCTTGTCAGACGGTGTTGGGTGAGACATTTTAAGGCCAGGGAGATTTAAAGCACTTGTTTCGGCTAACCTTGCTAAACCCGGCCGGTGGACTGGAGGAGAAGATGAATGAACTCTGATAACTTCCGATCATGGATTTCAAAATTAAAGAATTCCGTCGTGAATGTATTCTAATATTTGTTATGAAATCCATTTCGTTACATGTTAATTTAATCAATAACTATTAAATCATGAATTTGAGTTTTGAATCTAAAAAAGGCAAGGACATATTAATTTCTTTCCTCACAAAATGTCCTTCTCACAGCCCTTTACGAATGTTATTGTGTGCTTCAATGGAACTTCCGGTCATGCAAAATAAAATTCGCAGTAAAAAATTTTTTTTAAAAAGGAATCAGGTTGCACCTTCATTGACACTCGTGTAGATAGGAGAGGGCATAATTGCTCCTTTATGTTCGGACATATAATTTATTTTTTAATACAGTATCAATAAACAGTGTGCTGTGTTAAACCTACACATTATTATTTGGTAAATTATTTGGAAAATCAATTGAGAAACTGGATTTTTTTTTTAAAGGACAAAAAAAAGGTTGTTTTTGACTAATCCATTGAATTTGACAATTGCCAAATAAAACTGCTCAATCACACGGATTAAAACAAATAATAAAGAAATCTAATTATGCAATAATAATTGGTAACCTTGGTGGATTTCTTGTTCTATAAGCTATTCTAGAAATTTCTTGATATTAATATCTTGAACCCCCTCATTGGAATCAGAAAACAAATAGTATGGAGAAATGTAGAAAGAAATACAGAAATAAATAGGTGTGGGGAAATAAATAGGGGAAAGAATGTAAAGGGAAAATAATACAGAAATAAATAAAGAAGTACATGTAAAAATGAGTAAATTAAATGGAAAATTAAATGAGAAAATAAATAAATAGGTGAATTCATACAAAGATAATTAAATACAGAAGCAAATTAAAACACAAATACCAACTTATATCACAATTTATCAATTAATTAATGCCTACATTTATTTTTAATATTATTTTTGGTGTATTTAATGACATGAATTTATTTATTGTGTAATTTATTTATTTATTTAGGATTTTGGCAGTTTCAGTCCTCCATAACTCCAAAAACATACACATAGTTAACAAGTGACAACTGGCCATAAGTGGACATTACTTTGTTTTAGGGGCTTCAGGACAAAGAGGTTGGAAAACACTGCATTAGACCTTTGGGCAAATACTGATTAAGCTGTTCTTGACTGGGTCTGAACTGAACTATCAGCAATCCCTGATTGGACTTTGCCTGCCACCCTGACTGCATGTGGCATACATTCAGACTGAATGCATACAACGTTCTGTCTCGACAACGTTCAGCCACAAAATGCTTTCAGGTGGGTGTCAGATTGAGGGAGGAGAACCTATTTTAGTGATGGTATTAGCAGCAAATTGCCACTGACCTCGATAAATGGATGTCTTGTGTGGCTGATTATTTGAAAATTGGTGGTTTCTCCTGTGGTGAACAATCTGTACACCAGACATAAGTGGGTATGATTGAGATTGCTGCGGGGATGTATTACCAGGAGCTTTTCTTACAGGAATCAAAAGTCTATATCTGTGACCCTGCGAGAGAGGAGATATAGACTGCTGATACACAATACCAACTTGGTTATTTTGGGGGACAATCCTCAGTTTGAAAAATCAAGACTATACCTGATTTCGTTATATTGCCTCGAGCAGATTGCGAAACCTTTGACAAAGGGATGCCACTTTTAGATGCACTCTAGTTCAGAATTCCATTGTCAATTGCAATAATTTTAATTGATTGCCATGAACCTTCACAGGGTTGTAGAATTGTGTAATGGAGCAATATGAGTCTATACTTGATGCAAAAAACAATAGGCCTTTGTGAAAAAAAAATGAAACTGTTGAGAAGTCAGCATATGACGGGAATTGAAAGATGTTTAATCAAACATGAGAGATCTCATCAACAGTCAGGTCCTCCGTGGGGAGTAGAATGCCATCTGCTGTCAGCTCTGCCTGTCTCTGTGAAACTTGGTGACGACTTGAAATCATCGGGCATGTTCTCTCTGGGAGGAAACAAATAGAGAGCCATCAGAGAGGGTGAAAGAAATGATCTACATGTATACCTACAGGGTGTCTTATTTTTTAATTGGTTTAATGTAACATGTCGCAAAGTCACCTTTCACGCGGTCATGTATTTGCTACCTTCATTATGTCACACATATCCCAATTATAAACATGTTGATTTAGTTTGAGAATTATTTGGAGCTAATGTTTCAAATTTGTTGTCTAAGTGCTGTTATCTTGAAGATACTCATTCTTTTTTTTCTTTTTTTTAAAGCTGACACATTAGTTTTTATGAATAAAATCACAAAAATCTGTCCAATTTAGGAAAAAAAAAAGATTTTAAATTGAATGAATTCAGAACTCAGATTTAAGGTCTCGCAGACAGAACAATTACTGTATAATACACTCAACAAAAATATAAATGCAACACAGCCTCAAGGTCTCGTCACGGTATCTCTGTGCATTCAAATTGCCATCAATAAAATGCACCTGTGTTCATTGTCTGTAGCTTATGCCTGCCCATACCATAACCCCACTGCCATCATACAGTAAGGGCACACCACCGAAGGTGAGCATTTGCCCACTCAAGTGGGTTACGACCACAAACAACAGTCAGCCATTGTTTCACTGCTGACGTCACTATCTTGTCAGTTAAGGCTTTTCTTTTTTTGTGTCTTTGAGTGCCTTACCATTTGGTTTACTCTCTATATTGTATTTTATGGCTTTGAATGATTTTCTTGTTTTTGTCATATAGGTTCTTTCAGGCTAACACTGACACAGTGACAGTGATTAATGTGCACTGTCCCTGCAACAAAAATAAAAATCCATAAATTCACTGTATATAGTGGTATCATGAGGCTGTAATACACAGTAGAGAACAGAAAACAACATTACTGAATAAATGAAAAATGGGGAAACATACACACAGGTGACAAGTTAAATGAAAAAAACAAACAAACACACACCATAAAATGTGTTTGTAAGTCGTTGGGCTGTCAGGCGACCACCATAACAGCTTCAATGCATGTCTGGTATACTCTGATGCAACAAACGCTGTAGCCTTTACCATTTAGGACAGAAGTCATAATGACATGAAGAGGAGTTTACATTCTACAGTTACAGGCAACCTGCACATGTTGGCATTTTAAAGCTTGTTTTGTTTCATTTCAGACTGAATATCTTAAAATTTTACTGTCTCGAGCAAAAAGCAAAATAAGTTCAAAGGAAATGGTTTGGTTGGGTGGCTAATCAAAAAATGTCTTCAATGGTTTGTGTTCTGCTGGGGAAGTTTGTACGCTCAGTATTTGTCAAATTATGGCTACAGCCTTTGATGTAGTATTATTCCTCCATCTCTTTTCTTTGGGTGTTTGGATAATGGTGCTGGAGATTGCAGTCGTTGCTCCAGAATCTCCCATTTGTGTGCGTTGAGATCTGATGACGGCATGTGAGGGTATGTCGTTTATATAATTTTGATCGCCCTCAAACTACTCACTACATGAAAGCATATGCATTTGTTATGTTTCTGAACTCCTTTTTCAGGTTTTTGCTTTAAGTTTTCACCCATCTGTAGTTGCTAGTCTTAAATCCTTACCACTACGTTGTTACTGACATCAAAAGGCTTTATCCTTTGTACGATTGCTTTATTCGGACATCTCAAACTAAGCTTGTCACGGTCAGCTGTAGATTTTCAGACTCAGCTTTTGTGAATCTGAAGGCACTGGAGCCAAAGTTATGATTTTGATATTAAGTTTTATTTTGATGAATTGTGCAAAAATATAACAAAATATGGGGAGTGGAAATAGACTCAAGGTACTGGAGTACACATGTTTTTTTGACCACTTAATAACAATAAATTAGGACAATAAGTTGTTTTTATATCTTTTATTTTACCACCTTTATACCCGCCCTAATGTACGAGAGCAATTCATTTATTTATGGAAAAGAAGAAAAACTTTGCTCGACTCAGAATTCTGACATTTTTCTCACAATTCTGACTTTATTCTCAGAATTCTGAGAAACAGAATTTTTTTTCCTGATGATTCTGAGAAAAGTGAGAATTCTGAGTTTAAAGTCAGAACTTTGAGGGGAAAAAACCCTCAAATAAATTTTTCACATGTGGCCCTAGTCCTCTTCCGTATAAAAGGTACAGTCACTGTGAACAGACAAAGTTAAACAGTGTCATCACCTTCATTCTCTATTACACGAGATTCTTAATGTTTAATACAAGTGTTATGGGAGGGAAATTGGAATCTATTTACGGTTACACCTTGTTTAGAGAGCAAATGTAATCTAGTTGGTTGTAAACATTGTGTTATTTAAGAAAAATGTGAATATGGTTGAAGATAAACCGTCTAGAAGGTTTGTCTATGTCAGGTGATGTGACTGTGCTCATGTCTGTCTGGCTAAATGTCTTGTGTACAGCTTGAGGCTTTGTGTGCGCCTGCAAAAGTGGAGGTGTTGCATTATGAATGGCGAGGCAGACCACCTGCAATGCAGTCACTCAACACTGTGCATACCTGAGATGTTCTCACTTCTCCATTTGACAAAGGGCACTCACATGTAATACGACTCAGAGGGATGGAAACCAAATACATTCAACATTCATTCAGCGTGAAGCTTACAAATGCTGTCTTACTGTTTGCTCTGGAACCTGTGCGTCACCCTGTCCTCCAACGCTGTCCGTAACTCAGTTTTCTGTCAGAAAAAGATGACTGAGTTCAGTTACATTTTATATTTCAGTCTAATCTACTATCATAACTAAACGTGTACATTCCTGGTCAAGAATGTATGACATGTTTCCAATCCACATGAGGCAACACTGCCCATCTAACAAAGCTGACGCCCAACAAATTACCCACCAGAACGAAATGAAATATGTTTGCTGAACAAAATATTGAGAATATAAGATGAAGACAATCAATAAATCTGATCCTGTTCTGATGGATTGTCCATTCATTACTGCTGTGTTAATCTTTATCCCAACATTGATGAGATTGCTACATAATGCATCACATCAGTTTCTCAATGTCATGCTCAATGTAACTTTGTGGCACATTAATTGAAGGATGATGCCTCTACATACTCATTTGCATTAGATGCACACGGTGGACTTTAGCTCTACCTTAATTTGCATATTGCTGAGCAGTGTCCCACTGTTCAACAGCTGGTTATACTGCCAGCCCCAGCCAACCTCCCCCACATAGCTCCGCCTGGGCATAGGAGGGGGGGCACGGGGTGCAGCTCGGCACAAGTAACTGAGGTCACCTGTGGCCTCGGGTGATGAGGCGCCCGCACCGATGTACCGGGGGAAATAATTTGACCTTGGCCTGTAGTCTCCAATTCCATCCGGGCCTTGTTAGAATCAGTGGACATGCGAGAAATGAAGGTTAAAAAAAAAAATCCAGTTAAACCTGAATCCTTAAGTCATAATTTAGATTTTAGAGACGCCAATGTAAGAGTTAGTAAAAAAGAAAGAAAGAGGGAAATATTTTGCACCTTGAAGAAAATATGAATTATTTTAAGTCAATGGACAATAGCAGCAGCAGCTATTGAGGTGAATTCAACAGAACTTAAAGTCCCCGTCCGGTCAAGAACGTGTTTTCCTTCTTTTTCCTCCAGTTGAGAGTTTGAGCTTGTAGAATGATGTATGTGCAGAGTCTGACACTGTGAGGCTGTTTTCACATTCATTGCTTAAAGTGTACATTTTCTCTGCGCTCACTGAAAATCTGTTTTTAAGAGGCGGGCCTACGGGCATGATTTGTGACATCACAAAGCGTTTGGAAGCCAATCCTTGTCCAATGTTCAAGCAGGTGTGATACAAGCCTGCAGTGCACATACACTGAGAATGGACTTTACAGTGAATTAGGAGGCATCTTGTGTCCAGCAGTTCAACTTTGGAAATTAAAAATATTTACATATTCATACAGTAAATTCTGGAGTCTTTAATGAGGGAGAAGGAGTTTTAAGGCTTTTAATGACCATGTCTGACACACAGAGAATTTTTTACGTATGCCTTAATAAATGTGTGGAAGGGATCTTTAATGACAATGACAGACATGGGATGGAGAAAAGAGAAATAGATTGTGTGAAATTATAAAATGAAACACCGCATCTATTCAGCATTTAGCTTAGGGTGATTATCTTTCAAGAGGAAGTATAGCAAAGCATCAGTAAAATAATAATAGCAGTTAGAAATAAAAGGAAACATATATTATTAATCCTTAGAAAATGTTGTGTGAAAATATAAAACAGAAACAGACAAGAACACAAAATTAGACACTATTTTTGCACATCACGCTCACACAAGTTGTCGTCTGATGCATTAATTATTACAGCATAAGCACACATGTGCATGAACACTGAATACCCGAATGCATACAAAACACTGTACAATTACACAAACTCACACATACAGTATGTCGACTTACCTTTGGCCCTGGCTGCAGTGTCCAATTATATTTGCTTGGACACAGAACATATGCTTATATAATTCTTAAACAACGCTTTGGGGTCTTTAGTATAATCTCACAGGAAACTGGGTTGTAGCAGTCTGGCACTATACTTTCCCACCAATCAGCTGTTTTGGTGGTGCTAATAATAACAACATATTGTAGATAGAACAATTGAGACATTGCTTGTGAACTTTAAAATTTTTTTTTTTTTTACAAATCCTTCTTGCTAGAATTGCACTCAGACACTACATAAGTATGTTCTCTCCATGCTTTTCCTACCTGTAAAAATCATCCTTTGTCCATGCTTAGGCCCTCCTGCAACTGCTTCACTTTTATGCATCATTTTATTCCACTGTTTGGATTAGTTGCACGCTAGATGCACCTATATAATGGTTGCCCCTGGGTGATAACTTGAGCCCAGCAGTCTGCTCTGTCCAATGGGTCATGGCTGGTTGTCATGCAACCACTGGTTGTCATGGTGTCAGTGGTTAGTGTCCTAGTTATCTCGTAAAAACAAGGGATGCTTCTTCTATTGAAGCATGACCACTACATATTACTTTTATCCTAAATTCATCCCAGATCACTTAATGAAATAAATTAGCATGAAGCATAAATGTGATAATAAATAAATAAATAAATAAATAAGAGAGGATAGTGCTGATGTAATATTGTTGGTTTTTTAAATTTTTTTTTTTAGCATGCTATAAATATAACTTCAACATAAAGTTGCACTATTGGACACCTTTTGCTTAATTTTTTGCATAGTTCACTTATATAATCTAAGGTTTTGTAATTTACATTTTATGCTGCTAGTTGTTTAAAGACATTGAAGGGTTCTATATCTGTTTTCAGAGAGTTGCTGTAATATGTATTTCCTCTCAGGGATCAAATCTTCTTTTCTTAGTTTAACTTTTGTCACATTTTAACACCTTGTACAGACACTGGGTGTATCAGTCAGTACCTGCAGGATCCTCTAGAGCTTTATAGAGATTATTGCAGGTTAAAATAACAGAATTTGCAGTGGCTTTTCAAAAGAAAAAAAAAAGTCAGAAAAGACAGAAAATAGTATATGGAATTGCACTAAAAAAGCAGATTCTTCAAACTGAAGTTTTCTCATGAATTGAATGCCATTTTAAAGCAGACTCACAATCTAGTGTTTCTATTATAACTTTGTGTGTCTGTGACTCAAGTACTGTACTTTAGTACAATACTCCAGAGGCCAATATTATGTTTTTTACTCCACTCTATCTATTCGCCAACATTAGTTACTCGTTACTTTGCTGATTCAGATTATTAATAAAATATAAAGCAACTATTAAATTATTATGAATTGTTATTATTGATTGAGCTACCCTGCAGCATATACAGTAGTTGTTAGTTCCACCTTTACCAGCTGCAACATTTGTGAGGTTTATACTTTAATGTATGCCTAATTATAATCCAGTTATATATAGTATTCTGAAATGGGCCATTTTGCATTATAACTACTTTTAGCCTACATATGGTACTTTATGTAGGCTAGGCTTTATGTAGGCTTTTGATGCCAATACTTGTACTTTTAGTTAAATGACATTTACTGGTATATATATTATAAATGCATACATTTTATTATTTAATAGGCCTATTTTTACACAATGCTACTGCTACTTTTACTTAAGTAATAAATCTGAATACGTCTTCCACAATTCCACCTTTTTCTATGTATGTATATATGTATTACTCTATTTAGTCACTAGGTGGCCCTAAAGCATCATTGTGCAACATAGCTCTCCCCCTCCCTATGCCCACTTTTTTTTCTTAAATGGACTCGCCCATGAGCCGCCCCTTGTGACTAAATCTCCGTCAAGTCAAGCATATATAACAACAGTCAGACAGGAAATATAACGATTTCACCTTCAAAATAACAAAATAATTAACTACTGAAATATAATTGATTAAAAATAAGACTTTTTACTAAGAGGAATAAATATTAGTATAAACTAAAAACAAATATTACATGATTGGTGTGTGGTAACATGTCATTCATCCTTGCGTTTAATTAGACTTTTTCAGCGGTTTGTGTTGGCCCTTTTCAAAACACTGATGTGACATTTTGAATGGACCCATTATCTTTATTGATAACGTGCAGAGAAACCGGCAATTAAAAAAAAAACACGCAAAATGTATTCTCATTTACCGAAGACTCCTCCCTAAACACCCCGTTTTCTCCATTGTGTCTTTGGATCGACGTAAAACACGTTGCGCTCCTTTGAGGTTTATTTTGAAAATCTTTCAAGGAAGTGCAACTGCTAACTCTGGTTGACTTTACCATGCTGTGTCAGTCACCATGGTGGCATACAACAGAGCACAGCTGCGGCGGACCTATCTTCACTTCTAGACCCACTAAAAATGTTATTATAATGATTATTTCTCAGTGAGTGTACTCGGGTCTACCTCTCATAATGGACGCCAGGTTGTTGTTGACGGGATAACTGTTAGCCGTTAGCTTACTTTTTGTTTTGTTTGGTGGATCCTACATGGGTTTTCTTTTTCGTCGCTAGCAGAATGCTGAAGAGACAAGGAATGGCTTTGATGAACGTTGGCTTGAATAAAGCGACATTTTTCACATTAAGAAAATAGCTCCGAGCAGCAGTTTGAGCCGCGCTTTTCAAAGAAGTTTCCTCTCGGTGGGGGGACTGGTGTTGGCAGCTCGGGCAACAGAAAGTCGGACACCCCGAGGAGACTGCTCGGCTGTCTGGCTCCAGTCGTGGCCTGGCTCCCCGGGCACTCCCAGCTTATCCGCTAGCATCGGAGCACAGGCGACAAGAATAAAGCAAGATAGCGGGGGAGCTCCTTTTGTTCATATCTGTGGTGCTGGATATTTATGAACATTTTATTAGGATAAGAAATTCAATATCCTCCAGACGGCGTCTTCCACAACAATGGCGTCTTATGTGGATAACAGCTTTCGGCAGGCTGTGATGATGAATCCGGCCGAAAGGACGCAACAGGTCAGAAAAACTAATTTACTATATAATTTGAATCTGTATGTCAAAGTGGCGATTTCCGCAGTGTTTGTCACTTTCATTCACTGCATTGTGTCGTCCTGAAGTGCAACAGAGTCGCTGTGTTCCTGTGTGCAACTGTTGCCATTCAGCTTGTTTCAGTGTTACGTATGGCTACAGCCCGCTAAGCCCTCTTATCAGCCGAGATAATCAAGGCTACTTAACATAACAGGAGCTATAGCCTTGGTGGGAATCTAACCTAAAGTGGTCAGTTTGTGCCTCTCGTTTTTGCATTTCACACTGGTGCATTTTTCCAAAAGTCTTCTTTGACCGAAAACGCCTTTTGCATAAAAAACCCATTTAGAATAGACAGAAAGATGATTATATGAGAGGTACATGCTGTAGCTAATCCTAACCTAGCTTAAAGCCAATCAAAACAGACGCCCCCCCCCCTCACCATTTTGTCTCCATGTTTCTAAATTAGGCCCTTTTCTGTTTTTTGGGATTTAAGGCTTCATTGGACATCAGTTGTGACCTAGTAGTGCTTTGCCATTACTTTCTTTGTGAGCATGTTTTTTATTGGATGGTTTCTGCTCTGAGGATGGACAAACGTGGGGACATTTCATGTACCGCAGTTGCATGGGATAAGAGGGAAAAAAAGTACATAAATAATGCTTTGATATTGTTTGTTTTATTAAGCCTGGTGCTGTCCCTGTAACTGATCACAGTTCCATCTGATCAGTGCCACTAGGTTTTTGTGGAACATGCATTCTAAACATGCAAATCCTGTATAGGCTATGATTATTACCCTTGAACCGCACACACACAAAAGCTCGCATGCATTCAGATATTAGCAGCTATGCTTTGCAGACAAATCCAGTTTGGCTGTGAAGATGGCATCATTTCATTTGAGCAGTGCTTTCGCTGCAAATGGATGCTGCTTCAGCAAAGGCTTTACACACAATGGACAATCAATACCACCACCACTTAAACCAGTGGGCTACAGTCAGTGGCACAGCTGTCTGCCCATCTATCTGACATTGAGGGAAACAATTATGGTGTCATTGACGGCTTGTTAACTGTATTAGGCCCATGGTCTTGACAGCTTTAGGCAGGCTATAATGTGGAGGAGTCACCGATGCCATTATGATTATGGAAACAAAGACACAGATACAGAATTTGATTGGCATCAGTAGCAATGTTCATTTAGGATTTGACTAAACCTTAGTTTATTTCCGGGCTGCAACTAATGATTATTATTTTGACGATTGTTTTCTGGGTTGATCGTTTAATTCTTTTGGCCATAAATGAACAAAACTCTCAAAAAACGTCTGTTTAGATGTCTCTGAGCTCATAGTGAAGTTTTCAGATTGCTTGTTTTGTCCAACCTATAGTCTAAAACTCAAGCATGTTCAATGATACATGTTGTCTTAAAAAGCAAATCCACACATTTGAGACGCAGTGACTGGATTATGTTAGGTATTTTTCCTTGTAAGAGATGACTGAAATTACTCGTCCTTTATCACAACAGTTGCCAATTAATTTTCTGTTCGGAGAATTCAATAATCCACAAATTGTTTCAACTGTAATTGGATTTAATTGTTAGCCATAATCTCATATTGCTGTTTTATTCAGCTATGGTGGTGTTTTTGTTTTATTTCCCATGAACCCAGAGATATCCTCAGTTGAAGATGAGTTGCTGGTAGTTTCATGATATGCGTTCCACAATGTTGATGTGATTTAAAACTGGCAAGGCATTCTATAACACCTCATAAAACCTGTCTCATCCTGCCAGCCCACCTAAAAGAATTTACATCAGCATGTCTTTCAGTGTCATATCTCTGTCTGAATGCTGCTTCTGAACCTTTTCCAATCTGCCAGGAATATGTGAGAGTAAATTAAGCACTTTCTGAGCTGGGAAATACTCTGGTTAAAAGATACAGGTGAGGGTTGGACAGTCATGTCCCACTAAGAGAGTCAGTTAAAAAGAAATACTGTTATGTCTGTGGTGCTTCAACCTTCTGGAGCTATGGTATGAACCCATGCTGGGTCAGTATGCAAACATTTCATTCAGGACGTGATAAATGATCGCAGAGTTGAACTCAGTTTGAACAATGACTAAATGACAATGTTTGAAAATGACTTGGTCAGATGTAAAAAGTGTGATGTCCTGACAGTCTTCAGAAACACTGCATTCATGTCATTTTGCAGTTGCGTCACAGAGAAGTCCACATGTTTTTTTCACAGCAATAAAAGCCACTCGAAAGCCTGTTATTATCTTGCAGAAAAGCAAGAAGACTTGTTTATAAAGTCTTTTCCACATTAAGCTGCATGGCATTGAATATCATGTGACTGTGCTGGTCTTCTCTTCTGTATTTTTCATTAGCAGCACCTCTCCTGGTGTTCTTTTCAACTGTCCAGCGAATGTGGAGGCTGACGCAATTTATCCTAATGGTGTTGGCAGGGTGTCTCTGTCAGGATTAGCTAATGGCTGGAGGGATCTGACTCTCCTCAAGACTGACCACAGTGGGATTTGACCCTGTGCCTCACCCTATTGTCACATGGCAGGTTAAATAACTGAGTGCTCGACAGCTCGTGTTCACAGTGGCTTTGTCAGTTTCATTTGCTTGAATTTGGACTGTAACTGAAAGTGCCCCACTGTCAAAATTCCAGTGTGCAAAGTACAAAGGAGGCAATTTGAAAGTTTAGGAAGCAAAGGGAAGGGGATACATTTTATTTCTGTAAAGCACTGAAGCACGTTTTTGCAGTTGTGATATGAATTAAGATAACACGACATGGCTATTTGATCTCTAATTTCTTTGTCCAGACTGAATTGGGAGGAACATTAAATTTCTATTCCTTAAACATGCAATGTGGTCACAATAGCGCTGAGATGTTTTGCAGAGTTTCAATTGGGACAACCTTCTAGTTATATAACGGCTTCACCAACATTAAGGCCACACATTCCAAATATTTTTACCCAATCCAGCCACCCTTTTTCACAGTTCTTGAATTCAGTCTTAACTGGGTTGTACAGATAATGGATTTCAACATGTAGACTCAGTCATCGTTTTATCTTAAAAGAGCTTCTCCTCAAGATGTCTGCAGGACACCATACCAGGGCAGACACATTATCAGATTTACAGATGACACAATGACTGTGAAGCTGCCTCAGCAGCAGTTCAAGTATGGGCCCATATTTAAGCACCATATATGTCTAATATAACATGTTTATTAGACTCACTTAAGCTTATTACATTAATCAAATCTGGCACTTGATATTGCAGGACACCACAGGCTACAGTATAACAACGTAGAGCGGTTGCTTCCTTTTCTCTTTTCACACACTAATGATTATTTTCATTATCGATTAATCTGCTTATTAGTCATTAATCGTTTGGTCTATAAAATGTCTAAAAAGTGTGGAAAATGTTCCTCACAATTTCCCAGTTAGGAATTAGTGAGTGAAATCAATTTCTTTAGTCTTCTAGGAACAAACACACACACACACACACACACACACACCCACACACACACACACACACACACACACACACACACACACACACA
>JBBPCS010000204.1:12804407-12831365 GCA_037974645.1 Hollardia meadi
CACACACACACACACACACACACACACACACACACACACACACACACACACACACACACACACACACAGCTCTCCATGAATACTTCTGCTGAGCTGTTAATCTGCAGCAAGTATCTGGTTTGTTTGAAAATGATTTAGTCAGAGGTAAAAGTGTGATGTCCTGAGAGTCTTCAGAAACAATGCATCCATGTCATTTTGCATTTGCATCACAGAGAAGTCCAACTATCTGGACTCATGGCCGACATCTCTCCCTTGTTTAGCCAGGTGGCAAAGCTAAAGGCCACAAACAACTGTCCTCTGCTGCCATGACCCTGTCTCATAGCCTCATAGCTAAAGAGGCAAGCCACCTACTTTACATTGAAATGTGGACAAGGAGATCGGTGCAGACGTGCAGTGACTATAAAGACCAGGGAAAAAGCGTGTTTTGCGCATTTAGTGGATATTCTTGACTCCAGTGACTTGTAGTGAGAAGAATAAATCTTAATTTCATTAGCAGCTGGTCATTACTCAAACTGAGATAGAAACAGCAAGGAGTTTAATGGTCCAGCTAAAATGACTAATAACATGTTAACAACTATGGCATGATTGCAAAGAAAGTATGTACAAACCTGTAGAGGAAGTAGTTGCTACAGGTTGCAAAAGGATTGAAGAGTCTAAAGCTGCCCTGTCTCAGCATCCTGTCCTGTCTAAGCAGCAGGAAGAGGAAGAGCGTCAAGGATGCTTTTTGAACTTAAGCTGGAAGAATGGTTTGACAAACTTATATTTATTAAAGCTATTTTTATTTTCTGAAGATGGGTGTTGTTTTGTGACTGCCTACCTATTTTTGTCAGCGCATCAGAAGCATGTCAACATCTATTTAAAACATGATTGCTGGCTCAAAAAGTAGGATGGAGTGAGTCATAATGGTGTAATTTTCCCATGCAACACAGGGTTTTCTCCTTCTCCAAAACTCCCATCCATTCTGTAAATTTATGCGCTGCTTCCTCAGGCGTTTTGCTTGCGCTCTGCAGCGCCAACTCAAAAGAAATAAAGTGATGTCACATGTTATTCTTGTGTTGAAAGTGGAGGTTGAGTGTAGGCAGAAGTGGTTTCACGCATTGCGGTCACAGTGACGTACTTCTCCCAGGTTAAGTACAGGGGATGATTTCAGGAAGGGAAGAAGGAAACAAATGCACCAACGTAGGGTACCCACACAGAAGACTCAGAGCTTCTGACTGGCTCATTTGAATCACGCTTTTAATTCAATTCAATCAGCCGTTTTTCATGATATTGTGATCGCAGTAAAGCATTGCACTGCCTACTGTTCAGTGGACCCATAAAAGGCATTGACTACTGTATTAACAGTATTGATTCTTCAGTGTTATGACTGTACAGGGAGCAACGGATGCAAAGGCTGAATCGTAAATCATTCATATAACTTTTTTTTTTTACTGCAGGAAGATGGCATTTATGGCTGTTTTACAGTTTAATTGTACAGTTTTACAATTTGATTATACATTTTTATAAATGATATCATTGTTGGCTACCAACAAGAAAACATATGCATTCCCGAAACTATTCCTGACTGGAATACACCAGGATGTTTGTGTAGTCCTGTGCGCCTGATACTCCCTGAAATCTAATAATGAAAAGACCAGTCCAGGTAGGTTTGTGTTTGCATGCACCACTGAGACAGAAGTAAGTTAAAACACACAGTGGCTTTCACCCCTTAAAGCATGATTTAACACTAGTGGAGCACAAAACCAAGCTTAAACTATTTAAAGTCGGCTAACATTTGTGTATTTCTACTTGATGCACTGATACAGTATATCTTAACTGATGACTGAGGTAGGTGGATAATTATTAATGTCTTGAAGCATAGATGTAGACTCAAACTGAAGTAATGTTTCATCCTCAGATACTCTTTATTAATGTTTGATACCAATCTAGGGTGTTTCAAGTAAATACTTTTTGTGTTCCATCTTGCTTTGCACATGTTTAGAGTTCCGCATTGCATGCTGGTCTAGCTAATGATCATTTTCCAAATTGAATGATCTTCCAGGTATTTTCTCTATTAATCGGTTTGGTCCATGAAATGTCAGAAAATAGTTGAAGCCCACGTAGATATACTCAAATTGCTTTTTTTGTCTAGACAACATTCAAAACCCCAAGGTATTGAGTTTGATATCACAGAAGACTAAAGAAACCAACAAACATTCACATTTAATGAGCTGCAACCAGAGAAATTTTGGCATTTAAAAAAAAAAAAGAAGACTCGGGGACTGACACTGGTTTATGCTTGAGATAGTTGTGGGTTTTTCTTTCATATTAAACTGTGCCTGCGGTATAAGTAACTGAAGATGATATGTCATGTGCAGTGTATTAATGATTACTGATTAATTGGGCCGATTATCTGGCATTTTGAGATAATTGGCATCGGCTGACGCCTGCACTCAGTAGGTCGATAAACAAAAACTGTCTGCAGACAGCCTTGACAGTGTGACAGCTGTGGAACAGTGTTAGCACCTGAAATTTCCTCAGTCACCATCGTCTTTTCTAAATATTACATTTCTCCCATCCTAAATGACAGCAAGTCTAATCTAAAACCATTGCTGGCTAGTGTTTAATATATTATGTTAATCTATTATCTATTATTATTATGTTAACAACATATTACTGGATAATATATATATATGATTGTAATGTGCATGAGCTTATCTTTTCATTACCTTTCACTTAAGGACGCCTTTTTTACCTTAATTGGCCATTTAAAAAAACATATCTATTGGGCTGAACATTTTTATTTCGATAACTTTGCAAAACTTTAAAAACAAAAGAAAAATTACTTTTGTTTTTTCCCATTGGTCTAAAGTTATGGTGCCCAGTGAACTCTTTGATCGTGTGCAGTCCTGGGGTTGCATTGCCACCAGTCTTTCATTGTGTCTGATAGCCCTCATGGTCACACTGAACTTTTGGTGCACCTGAATCACACACATCATAATGTCAAAGGCATGTTTCAGTTCCTTATGTTCACATTCCTCGAGATATTTTTAAAACAAAGAAAAACAGATCTGGAATCGAGACTCCAGAAATTCCATTGGCCTTCACAACAGAAGGCAATAGACCTCATGCCACTGAGCGACCACAATCTTCACATAACTCAGCCCGAGACCCAGTTGGCTGCTTTGATAGCTTGAAAAATAAACCATTCTTGACATGAAACATTTACATGACTACTATTGAATTACGCTACTTGCCATGGCTGTCATTGAGAGCTTAATTCCTAAATTAGATTTTGGAAACTCCAACATTTGGAAAGAGTGACACCTACATTACAGAAAAGATTTTTGTACCCTAAATCAGACCACATCTCTCTATTGTAGTGACACTAAACATAATGAATTGAAGCTAAATATGTTTTAGGAAATAGTCCTTTCTAAATCTGTAATGTCACCGCTGTAGACAACTACCAGTCTTCTTCGAGTGAGTTTGCATGTTAGCCTCTGTCCCACACAGAACAGGCTCACTCTGGTGTATAATCTGCTGTATAATCCTTCTCTTGGTGAACTGCTCAGACATGAAGTGGATCAGATGGAGAGCTGATTAATTTGTGTGATTAGAGATCTCTAAATCCCAGTAAACGGGTTCACCATGCAGCTTAGACTTGTTTACAGTATTTGTAACAATGGCACTAAAGATGTTTGCTGTTGTGCGAACCGGGGTCAAGATCAGGGCAACGTTTTTGTCTGGGAAGTGTGTAAACAAAATTATAACGCTATTGTTTTTATTTGACAGAACATAAGACTGATATTAGTGCAGTCAGGAAAGCATTTTTTAAATTAGATCCATTGTGCAGTATTTACTATCACAGGTGTTTCATTAGTAGAAAAAGCCATTGGCACCTTTTGTCTCCATCCTACTGCTCTGCTTTGTTACCACAGAAAGGTTCGTTAGCAATATGGCTATATGTATCTGTCCACTTGCAGCAACTAGAGCCAGTTTCATTAACTCTATGCCTCTCGTGGATTACACACCTGCTCAAGTTAAAGCTTTCAAATATTCATCAGTGAGGCACTGCTAAATTGCCTCACTGCACTGAAAGTACTCTGAAATCTTTGCTGTCGTCAGTCTATAGCAGGGTTTTTTTCCCGGCTCAGAACAGGCCTCTGGGGGGTGACTACGCACAACAGTAAGCATGATAGGTCCGCCTGTACTTAGGGCTGAGGAATAGGCCTATAGGTGAAAAGTTTATCACGTAAACGGTTGTTTGATAGACTGTGACTGAACACATCCGGAGAGAATTTGAATGTCTTTATCTTTATTCTCAATTATCATTCATCATTTTGGCATTGGTGATTTTCCTTTGGGGGATGACTAAAACCTCTTTGGGAGGCGTCAAAAATTTCTCTATGCAGGAAAAACCCTGTATAGTTTGTTCTACCTATCTCTGCTTTTAATATATTAATATGCTCGGCAAATATTAACCATTCAGTCGTCTCCCCATCTGCTGTTTCTACTCTGTTACACCCTTTGATATTGTACTGATACAGGAAAGTAGGATATTTAGCATATGTATCCTGCTGTGTCCTCTGAGAGTGTCTCCTATTTTGCATGATAATATGTATTTTTCTTGATGATAAAATATAACCATATTGATAATTTCATGACAAAATGCACAGCAGAGTTGAATTTAGTTAATTAAGGGAGACATCAAATCACACACAACTATAAAATAAAGACTCGTCGTTCCTGATGTAAAGATAGCAGATATGGAGTCCATTCAAAATAAAGAAAAGAAAATGCAATACAAATTATAAGTAGGATGTGAAACTTACAAGTTCCCAGTTTCTATAATTCATCATTTGACCTCCTTTGACATCTCAAAATTTCATAGCTTCATACAAGCATTGAAACAATGCAGTGAAGTTAATCGCCATCCACCAGCTAATTGTGTGTCTGTGTATGCAAAGGAAACTCACCCCCTTCCAATGTAAACGACACAATGCAGGGTAGAGGAGAGCTTGTGTGTAAAGTAAAAGTGTGGGGGTGATCAGATTCGAAGTGCACAGAGAAAGAAGGTTTTGTGGTAACACTTTCAGTCTTCATTCAGCCAAGACATCTTTGACCTAATGGCTGATTTCTTTGGTAAACGTCTTCTAATCAAGCTGTAATTTTGAGTCATAATATTGTTTGCTTGATGTACCTTTGATCCTAATGTGGCCTGTCATGCTTCATCAAACTGTGGTTTTATTAACAGCTGTGCTGGTGGTAGGCAGGTAATTACTTGCCATGTGAGCTAGAATAGGTGATTCATTACAATGGTAGTAAGGGCAAAAACAGCTGTCTTTGCTAATGGATGCTTTTGTCAAAAGTGCAAACTGCTGCAGCAGCAATCCCCGAGTTCTGCCAGTGGGAACATGAGGCTTAGCGGACAGCTTAAAAAGAAAGCAAAAAAAGGGAAAGTAGCCCTACACAGCCAAGAAAGAATGCAGTGAAGAAAGGAGGGATAAAGCCTCCACACAATGTTGTTTTCCTCATTTATAAATCGGTGATTAGGAATACTGTTGTTCCACTTCCTGTGTGCAATGGAGCAGATTGGTGTACAATATCTGTCTTGTTGAAACCTTATCTTTGTAATTGGTCCCTTAGGGTTTGTCTAACCTGTGGTTGGTCACGTTTCCAACTCTGCAGCCCTCTGTCCCTCTGTTGCCCATCAGGGAAAATGTCCGTTCATTACCAAGGCTTCATCGTAATCTGATTCTTACTGGAATGTTTGACAGTTTCTCTCTGCTTCCTGCTTTTGGGAAGAAGGGGATCATTATCTTAGCTTGCTTGAAGTGAACCACTGATTACATTCTCTTTCTAATGTACAAATTGCTTTGGTGCCAGTCTTAGATTATCTGGATGCTCTCTTACTCTTAAACCACAGAGTTTGTGTATCTTAGCTCTGGGAAAAATTTATGGAATCACATTTATTGCTGTGATGCAACGTTGTAATAATATTTTTCCCCCCAAATGCTGTGATGTCAATTACAGCTGAGCAATATTTATTACACGGCATTAGTTCATCTGCACCTCAGACTTAACCGGGTTAATTGACACTTGCCTCGGTTGACCTTAAACAGCCATCCGTTGCCAGACGTTTTCCCATATGGCTCTATATTTCCATCACACTTAAACCATCCCTGCTGAGAGCAAACCCTGTTCATTAATCATTCTTGCCACGATTAGTATGCAGATCTCCTTATGTGTTATGTAGCCTTGATGGAGAAAAGTATCAAAAATATGTTTACATAATGCCACATTAGCAGTTCTTCAGAGAGGCTAATGCCTGTGCAGTCTTCTTATATTTGCTTATTTGTGATTGAGTAAGGCGGTTAGCTCCTCTGTTCTGTTTTTAAACAAACATTCAGAGGGATAGGCTGCACACTAGACTATTATTGAGAAAAAGGAACTCTGTCTGAACTGTACAACACAATAGGGAAGAATCATTCACAGTAATAAAGGAGCCGTGCAATCTCAGTCAAAATCACAGAATCCTGATTGTGCAAGTTTATTCAATGTGAAACCTCAACCTGTTTTTGCAATTGCATTGTATTTAATACAATTCTGTGTCAAGAGTGAGTAGTTGTACAGTGCTGCTCATCACTTGCTGATCAGTCAGACACTGCTGCATATCTGTGAAGTGAAAAGATGATGATAAATAATTCAACCCAACGACAGCCAATGGTTGCTGGAGTTTTAACCAAAATGCTTAAAGTTTAAATGATGGCTAACTTACTTTTTCTAATTAAGCAGACTATATGGCTATATTTGTCTGTTTATAATCACATCACATTTTTATGCTTAGAACAGCTTTAATTTAAATCCTCTATATCCAAGGAATACATTCTGTATGCAGTCATTGGTACAAGGAAGAAAACTACAACTTAATGCACTATGAAACAAACATGAGAATCACAGTGATTAGAAAAGTGTTCGGTAGGTTCTGTTGTTCCTGCTATGTATGTTGTGAAAGACAATAGTTAATTTATGGAATATCACAAGTAAGCTTGGCAGAACTAATAACTATAAAAGATTAATGTGATTGTTTAAACCATTGTCAACAGTACTTGAGCAGTTTGACTAATTGCTATGTCATTTGAAAAGAGGACTTGGTGACTACAATGTGACCGTGTACATTGTGCTATGTTCTGGAGTACATTTAACTCTGCAATGTACTCATGAAATATGTGAGTCACATTAGGTCACTGTTCTCATATGATGGTTTTGTCATCTTGTGTATGTCAGACTGCCTGCTGCTGTGTTATTATTAGGCTAAATGAAGACATATATGATTATAATTGGAGGGAAAGATGCACTCCATTCATGCGTGCTTCCCTTTAGGTTTGGGTGCTTTGAATCTACCAGCAAGTGTGGTGCAAACCCAACACAATGACTCCCTGTTACAACCAGCTTCTGCTTGTCAAAAACAGTTACAATCAAACCAATTATTTTGTTGCTGCACTGGGAATAGCTGTTTTAGCGTAATTGTACGAACTGCATTTGAACACTTGCCAAGCAGACTTAAACAAAGACTTGCATTATAGCCCAATAGCCCATGAGTTACAATTTCACATCTGGCTTAATTTTATAGAACAGTCCATGAAAAGGGTTGACAAGTGCAATAAGAGAACTAACATGAACAGATATGGAATGTTCACTGAATATATTAATTAGATACATTAGAGAATTTAAAGATATTTTTCACTTTTTTACTTGAGATTTTAGGGAAAATACACCATACACAAAATATACAGTTCAATACAAATGCGTATTGTGGCCTACCTCTGGAAACCATAAATTAATAAAACATCAACTTTTCATGGGTTTAGCAAAACTGCCCGTAGTTCAGCTTTGTAGTTGTAGATAATGTAGTTTTAGGAAAATAAAATCTATTTAAAACTATTAATTTATCTGTGAAATTCATCATGCATGCAAAAGCATAAAACAAAAACAATACATAAAAAATGAAAATGGCAATAAATCTTCCATAAAACTAACCAAGGTAAAATTAAATTAAATGGAAAAAATAGAATAGAATAGATCTCTAGTAATTCTTCCTTTTGAATTTGAGCAGCCAAGGAAAGGGAAAACCGTAACTTGTGACTGAAGTCCTAAAAGAGCAGAATGGTTCACCATGTTTCTTTTGTAAAACATCCTCAGGATATAGAATCCCCGTCCTCTGGAGCTGAGGCCTATTTTAGTCAGAGTGAAGAGAAAGGCCTTGGGCGGGATCATAAGGCAACTCTGTAAACAGGAAACTTCCATTCAAAGACTAGATGAGCGGTGCGCACCAATGTGGTGCAGATGCTAAACACAAGACAACTATGATCAGTTACTGATTAGTGTATCTCTCAAATCATGATCAGGCCTCAAGAATCCATACTTTCAATACTATAAATCCCCCACAACAGACATTAATGTACAGTTCAAGATTGATAGATATTATACATGATTGTCATGCAGGATGCATAGTTGGCTTTATATGCTGAAGTGCCTCTCACATGACCTCTATCTGTTGTAGCTGTTGTGGTCTTAACTGCCAGCTCACATTAACCTAAGTGTTACCTTTCACTTGCTTTTGAAAGCAACACTGTCTTCTTTGGATGGAAGGTGTACAGTGTGACAGTCACAGCCTTTTGAGATAAAAAGGTGAGGTGTCACACCTAACACAGGCTGGTGCTAGACCCCACTCCATTGTTATTACAAACCATGAAAGGGCATCGATGACAATGTCGTCTAGTTACTAACAAAGGCGATGCTGCTGGCTCGCTCCCAACTCAGACAGAACATGCTGTTCATGTGCTGATGATAGCCCAGAGACCCTCTGGAAGCACTCCAGACCTGAGACCACTGGCACAGCCAAGGTTACATTTAAAACTAATTTAGGAATTAAGTGTGCCTGATTGCCAAATTGAAATCAGTAAGTCTTATTTATTTAAACTTGCAGTGCAGAACTTTTGTCTCCCTCTTCTGGCAGTGCGAGTAATTACACGAACACTGTTGACATGCATATGACATCATAGGCTCTGTCATATTTCTAGTTGCTGTAGCCTTTAACCTATACTGAAGCCTATTCAGTCACTACAGTTGCTTCCCCCTTCTGCTCTGGAAAACCAATCTTTGCTAAAAATGCATTGCTACCAGTGAGCCAGTGCGGGAAAGTCACCACCGTCACAGGTTTAAAACATTTGGTATACTGCGAAATACAGAACGATTTATCTAGCAGTGATCGACTTAAGCGGCGTTGTGTGAACTTCTTTGGCTTGAAGGTAACAGATATTCCTTTATATGAAATCCTGCACTCCAGGTTTAAATATATTTCATGTTCAGTATAATGTCTGCACATGTTCTTTTGTGTTATGTCCTTAATGGACTTCTTTTGAGCCACAGTCTCTTTTTTTCTATTGAATCTGACTGTATTTGTGACACAGGTAGGCCTACTTATTGCATGTGTAATTAAATGTCCAACAAAAATCAGAGTAACCCATGCACGATATGGAGGATAAAACATGGCAACATCTGCAGTGAATATCCTTTCTTGTTCTGTTTAATAAAATACTAAAACACACTATTTTATGTTGCCACACCAACATCAAGAAGAAGGTCTCCAAAACAACAGTACAAGAGATTTTATGAGAGATTTCTTCTTAGAAACAAACCAATGTCCAATGTCCCTCTGGTAATCAGGTAGTGTTTCTGGCATTGCGGCCCTAATAAAAGGGAAATCGGGCTTGTGGGAAAACGGTTCTCATTGTGAAAAGAGTTTCTCTGTTGTTCCATAGCAACTAGCAGCCAGAGTAAGCCTGCATTGGTAGAATTGCTTTATGCAAAAAGGCCATAGTAGAAAGAAGCAGAGATTTAAAAAGATTGATTATTAAATTTCATAAATATTTCAATGGCATTAATGCCTCTTCAGTCTAGGAAAGAGCAGTCAGAGCAAAGTATTGAAATCAGCCAGAGTTGGGGGTCAGTGTTGTTTTTCTCCCATTGTGGAGCTCTGGGGGATTTCATTACTAACTCTCCTCCAGCCTTTGGCTTCTATTTGTGTCAAGTTAATTGGACAGAAGAAAGTGGGGAAAGCTGGAACCAACCATTTTTGGATAATTTAGCCCACCGAGCAAGCTATTTGCCCCGGAAAGATGAAAGCACATCCCCGTCCCATTTTATCCACCCTACCCTTTTCTCCTTGTTTTCCCTTTGAGCTCTCATGAATTGATCTTTTTATGATGTTGCGTAACTTTGTGGTGATTGGGCTGCACCTCTTTGAGGCCTTTGTTTGAGCGAGATGGAGCGGGTTTTATTTGGCCAGACAGTTGGCTTTGTTCCCGGGTGCGGACCTGCTACGATGAGGTTCAGTGACAGAGCTGAGAGATCTCTTTGTGTTCCGTATTTCCACCGTTGAGCCTACATTGAGCCATTGTTGTGGGGAAGGCTGCATGTGTATGGCTAAAATAAGTGTGGTATATTTATGCCAAATATCATGGTAATTGTCACAAACTGGCTCAGAAACAAGAATATAAAGGTTTATCATGCGTTTTTCAAAAATAATAATTGAATAGTTTACTATTCAAATCAACTAAATAAATATTGGACCGAAATTTTACAATTTGAAGAGGTAGAAATTTTAAATTCCTTATGCAAAAGATGACATATATATCATTAGGGATGCAGTTATTTCCATTATTGATTAATCTAAATAATCTTTTTGATTTATTGTTTGGGCTGTAATTTAACAGAAAACAGTGAAAAATTCCCATCATAATTTTGTAGAGTTGAGGTGATAATGACTTTCTTTTGCTTCACCAACAGTCAAAAATACCAAAATATTAAACTCACTATTTCAACAAGGAAAAGCAGCAAATTCTTGACTGAAACAATAAAGAATTGTGGCAGCTCTGCCTATCATAGGAAACTGCATCATCGTCATTTTCTAAACTGTTCCAATACGGGATTATTAATAATTGTACAGACCTGTCATAGATGCAGTATGTGCTGAGGTTATGTTTATAGTTGGGCGCAGTGGTTGATTCTGAACGAGCCTGTGGTCAGAGTAGCAGTTGTCATGATGCAACGCTGTGGTCATAAACTATGTGAAGAGGCTGCAGACTGGTGGTTGTTTGCTTACAGTGATATATATGGTCCTGATTATGTTGTGAAATTATGACTTGTGTTCAGCACCAATGGATATTAGATATGTTATCAAGTGCAGAAGAACAGACTGTGTTAAAGATTTAAAAGGTAATCTTGACAGCATTAGTTGTTGTCTAGCCGCTTGAGAAATAGGTTCTAACATGATGTATTGCTGTTTGGTATACAAAGATGGAAATGTCTAGAAAAGAAACTCGACACATGTTGACTCTTCTCATATGTAGCCCAAAGCAGCAAAAATGTAGTATTCTATAATAATGTATTAGCTGGTGAACATAGTAAAGCATTTAGCAGCTAAAGAACCAGATATTTCCCTCAGGAGTTGGTGGAGACCAAAAGCAGAGCAAAAAGAGAGTGAATATTGCACTTGCAATTATCAGGTGGACACAAACATGACTCCAAGTGAACGATACTGTTAAAAGTCTACACAGTCTAATCCCAGATCTTAACTTTTTTATCTTGTGATGCTGTTGATAGCTTTGACTCTATGCCCTTTGTGACAGTACTGTGGTATTATGGGGTGCGGCTGAGTCAGAAAGTATCATTCAGTGCTAATGAGATCACTGTGAGATCCTGTATCAGTGTGGCTTGACTAATGCTATGTGAATAATGTTAACATGGCACCAAACTGACACAGGAAACTAAAATATTTGTAATATTACAGTATTTTCCTCTGGATGTTTTGCTTAATGCAGTTGGAGCAAGAGTGTGATGGATCTTTCTTCCTCACCTGAAAGTGTAACTTCCTTATCCCTTGTGCTGATATGCTATCATTCAGCCATCACAGTGAGATAGTGACCTGCAGCAATAAGCTATTCTCAATGCATTCCTAACACTGTAAGATATATTTTGACATGCCACAATGACACTCAAGCTAGCTCTTTATATAACAGGGTCTTTATCTTTAGTAGAGTCGCTGGAGGTTTGGTTGCACAATTCTATTTTTTTGAAGTGCCGGGCTAAAGATACATACACTTCAAAACCAACATTTGTGTCAGCTGGCTGCAGCGCTGATCAAAGCAGATGGGTTGGAGAGGTCAGTTAACCCTTAGCATTAGTTTTGATATACTTACTGCCTTACTTACTTGCCTTTCTTTTAAACATGCACAATATTTTATAAAGAAAATCCTCTTGAACTGCTGCACAAAAAGTTCTAATAAAACTCCCTATCTGCAGCTACTTGTGCAGTCTTGCATACATTTAATTTGAATGCCTCAGGAGTGCATTTTAGGTCTTGAGGGGTTTACACTGGCAGGCAGCTCAAGTAGGTGCTGCTAAGCTCATTCACATGCTTCCCTTGATTCCTGTTCCAGCCATTCACCATGTCCACCAGCTGCCTGGCCATGGTGGGAAATAAACAGCAGCTCCCAAGTGCTTTTAAATATGGTCTGTGACTGCAAAGTTCAGCTTCAGCCACCCACCATCATTCAGAGCTGTAATATATTCCACCAAGCTGGTGTAGAAGTAAAATTGGAGGATGGCAGGATGTGTTGGATGCCTTCCTGTAGACAAAGAAGAGTCCTTTCTTGTCCTTAAACACATCTGAACAGGTGGCAGTAGAAGTGTGTGTGCTTGCCTGGCACTTAATTCAGCATCCAATGTGGAGAGGAAGAAGGAGAGAGGGCCATGTGATGAGCTAGCTTAACCTGTTGAGTTAACACCAAGCGCTTAATGTTAATAAGACTGCTAATTAGCTTTATGTAGTATGTGCCAACTTCATTCAAGTGGGACAATGTTTTTAATGCAATCCCAGTGGTAAAACAGAGAGGACATTTGAACAGTTCTTCATCAGTTCAAAATATGAAAAAATAGTTATATGATTTTGTTGATCTTTTATTATTCTTTTCTTTCTCCTTTTTTTCTTTACCTTTGGTCATGATGTCTTCATTATTGTTTTTATCTTAGTTTAATGCTCTATGTTAATACAGATTGTTATTGAAATATTTGCTTTTGTTCTGACTTTTGTGAAAACAAAGTACTAATCATAAAAAAACACTTCAGTTCTATCTTTTTTAAGGATTAACTTTTTTTCCCCCCCAATGATTGATTGTTGTGTTTTAGAAATGAACGCTTCAATTCTGCCAGTGAAGCTCTCACCACATGCTGTGTCTTTGTAAAATGGGCACTCAGACCTTGACGTTTGGCCAGTGCAGCCACAGATAGCGGCGTAGCGGCGGTCGTCACCGTGTGACCTTGTTGTAGCCCACAAAGCTTCCACCTGCTCTCTCACACAGGCTAATGGATAAAAATACCCAGCAGATCCCACACTCTCTGTCAATAGAGATTCAAGGACAGCTGCTAGCCACCCTGTTAACAGAGGGAATGTACAAACAAAGGCAAGGGAATACACACATGCACACATATTAACACAAACAGAGACGGGCATGCACACAGTGGCACCCAGTGGAACGTCATACTGCTACCCCTAAGGTGTATGATGAACACCGTGTGCAGGTATGGAATAAACTGCCATCACTGCTGTTTTGTCTGCTTCAGGGGGGCTGTCTTCCTCAGTCCCACTTGGCACACTGACACAGACATGCTGTGGCATTTGTGCTGAGAAGACAATATAATGCAATATATTTCCATTAGCAGATTCTGCACCGTAGGCAACATGACCTTCCAACCTTCAACAATGGCTGTCTGACTCCCAGTAGTCTGTTTACCTCGTTACACTGCTACAGGCTGTTTACCTCCTCATACAGCAGCTCTGTCCTATTCATTACGCTCCAGCACTCACTTTTAAATTGTTATTCATTCTCTGATGCAGCCATATGCTCTTTCTTAGACAGTCAAACATTGATGAGACTGACATTTCATTTTATGCAAGGCCGCATGAAAGTCCAGAATGAAGAATCCAGAAAATGTGTGATTTTGTTGCCTTTGTGGTTGTTTTTAACGGAAGTGACATTTGGCAGTTCTTCTTATCTAATGAGCCCTGGTAAGACCCGAGGGACAGCGTGTTTTGATGTGCTGTCAGGTAAATTAGGCCTGCAACTAAGAATTATGTTCCTTGTGGTTTAATCTTTTAACCTATGAAATGTCAGAAAACCACATCACTTCACACTTCACTTCAGACAAACAAAAGCATAAAATTATCACAATGAGAAACTAGTAATAAACAAGTTTAGGCTTTTTTGCTTGCAAAACAACCAATTAATTGGTTCAATAGTTAAATATATAAAATAGATAGTTACCTATTTTCTGTCAGTCCACCAATCAAACAATTGACTAGTTATTATCATTTGATATCGTTATTTTTACAGGCAACAGCTGAAAAGTCAGCATTTCACCAATTATGTTAGAAAATATTAAGGAAAAGCAACTCAAGCTGAATGTGAGTCGGTATCTTTTCAAGCTGAAACTATTAGTTTATCATTCATTAGTCTAGCAACAGACAATTACTTTGGTAATTAATGCTTGTAATCTCATGTTGTGGTGGACTGTTACTTTAAAACAAATAATTTATGTGAAGCAGTCAAGTTGGGCTTTAGGGAATTGTTACTATGAGAAATTATGTCTTTTCATTATTTTAGAATGTTTTATAGACCAAACAATTATTTGATTAATAGAGAAATTAATTAGCAGATTAATTGACAAAGAAAAAACTTGTTTGTTGCAGCCCCAGTATCTTTTGAAACTAGTAGTAGTGTTGCTGTAGGTTCCCCACAGATGCATGGCCTTAATAGTTGACCCAGATGGCTCCTCCACTTGGTATGCTATATAGTACCTTCCATAGGTTAGTGAGCAGTAGGGGGTGGGAGGCACGACTGGGATGGCCTCTTCAGGCCTCGTGTGTGCGTCTGTTGGTGTGGACAGTGAGACAGTCGGTGTCATCTGAGGAATGCAAGCCTCACCCTGGGCTGACACATAAGACGGCCCCTCCGCCGTCACGGTAACAGGATCCAGGAATACCGACACATAACTGAATGAGGGGTCACTGGCATTGAAAGGCAAATCTGGAAAAGGTGAAGACTTCAAAAGGGAATGTCTTGAATCAAGACATGGTGTAGAGCTGCACAAAAATGATTGAATGATTACATTTGTTTAAATAAAAATATGTTTCAATTTGCTCTAAACTGGAAAATCCTTCGGCGTTAGTATCTCATTGTTTTCTGAAAAATACAGAAAATCCAGCCGATATGTTTTTGCAAACATAAGTTCATGGTTATGTCACCCTAATGAGCTCACGGCACCCTCAGTGTTTTATTCCAACCTTGAAGTGGCCGCGGTAAAGTTCAGAGGGGGAAGGTATGGAGTTTAAAGCTCACCCCACAGTGACAAGTGAGAAATTGTTATAAAACTAGGTCATCCTTGCTCCCAAGTTGCGGGGGATTAATTTGTGCTTTTCACAGCTATTTTCTGAAACAGAGCAACAACAAATCCTCCCCGCACAAAGTGTCATGATTAGAACGGCCGGTCCTTCTTTGACTGCCAGGGATCAAGTTCATAAGCATCTTAGACAGGGATGGTGTAATGAGCCGACTGGTAGAAAGATGCAGCTTGTCTCTTGAATGCAGCTTCTTGCAAACTGCAGCAAGTCAATACTGTGGCATTAACGTGGTGTTTAATGTCAAGATCTCTCTGAGGTTTGTGTTCTTTATCAGCACTTCTCTACTCCACTGTCCTGTTCTCAATAAAGTCTCATAGCTCATGAGGATCCAAAAGGAATCTGATGATGGAAAGTGTGTCATGCTGTACAGTTTGTTATATTTTAACCAACAAACAGATCAGAGCACAGGCGTGCTCCACTGAATGCCACCGTGGACAGAAGGAAGGGTCACAATTTGGCAAATTCCACAGTTTGCTAGTGAGATGTAGCTCAGTGTGAAAGCTCATTCAGACAAGTTTTTTTTCAAGTTGCCTGGCAGCGCTGACAGAAGTACATATGCCTCCCAGTAGGTGGCCACCCTGGTCTCTCTCTCACTCTCTCTCTGCCTCTCTGTCCATCTTGCTGTTGGCTTGATAAGAATAGCAGTAGAGATGGCAGACAGATTCTCTGGTTTTTCATTTCTTTTGGCAAAGAATATTAGAGTAGTTGTTCATTATATCTCTAGATAAATTGTATTAAAACTGATTTTTTATTTAGTCTCACTCTTGGATGGACAATTAAAATTGCCACTTTGGGCTCTCCGAACTTATGGTGGGTTTTTTTCACTTTGACATTCGATTCTACCACATTTACACGAGGAATGGAAATATGTGAAACTTTTTCGGAATCAAGGATGATGAAAGTCAGAAGCATATACTTTACAAGCAGTGTTTCACATTGCACAGAAGCCACAAGTATGCTTCAGCACCTGAAATGTCACCACAAAATGTATAGCGATTTATCAAAGACACAAAAAGTTCCAGAAAAGTCGTTCGCCTGACACAAAAACATCAACATAAAGCTCTTGTATGCAGGACAGACAAGATGGGGAGGCAAAATGTATATTAATTGAGTATTGATTGTCTCCATTTATCCAGAACTGTACATTAAAGAAACTATCTACCAAACAAAGCCCAACTAAGTACAACATATTTTGTAGCTTGGCCAGAAAGCAACAAAAATGTAATTGGGATCACTTGACAGAAGGATTTCCTCAACAGATAAGCATGAGCCTTGCATGCACACATGCAGACGACTGGGGATGCTAATGTTTTCAACATAGGAGACGCAATCATTGATTTACTGCTGGCTGAATCAACAGTGAAACAGCCATCATGTGTCTCGTTTTATGGTTTTGTCACGCGCAATCTGTCATTTCTCGGTTATATAAAAACTAGGGCTGGGCGATATGACCTCAAATCAATAGCACGATTAATTGAACCATTACGATTAATGAACGATTATTTTATTTTTTGTTGTTGTTTCAGGTCACATTTTAGTTTTAAGGTAAAAAGCAAGTTCCTTTTCACATTGTGTGGCATTTGTAAATGCTTGTGTTATCGACAGCTGCTTTGTGGAGGCACTTGTTGTTGGGCGCTTGTCAGTCTCTCTCTTTTTTTTTTTGAGCCACGCACTGTTCATATTCGGTAGTGTGATTGTGCTCCAGGTGTTGAAACAGATTGGTGGTGTTACCTTTGGTCGCTGGCACTGTTTTTTCGCAGTGTTTACATTGGACTTCTTTTTGATCTGTGTCATCTTCGCTGAAGCCAAAATGTGTCCAAACGACGGACACAGCATTTTTCTTTGGTACGAGTTGCTCAGTTGGCTCAGTGTTTGAGTTCTCCTCCATGTTGCATGAACACACAGTGGGGAAAGTATTAGCAGAATTTAAAAAAACAAACAAAAAAACCCCCGAAATAACCGACGTGGGCAAGATTACGTCGGTTAGAGGTTCTAAATGTCGGGTTTTGATTAATTTTCGATGAATTGCCCAGCCCTAATAAAAACGTAACCTCATCACCATCATGCAGTTTACTACATCAGTCCCTTGACACACATTAACAGATCAGTCTTGCTACTTTATGAGTCACTGTTCTAAAGATGGTGCCAGTGCACATTCCGATCCAGTTTTTCACAGCAGTTTGGGACAGCAGGTTCGTTTTCAAGATATAAAAATTGGTGTGGCTTCAATGTGTTGAAATGTTGGTATCTGATCATCCATCGGTACTGAGGCTCCTCCCTATAGGACATCAGAATTGTCCTTCACCTCCCGACCTGAGACTCTTTTGTTTATCTCTCCCACAGCGTCCCATTGTTTTTGACAGGTTGCAGCCCCTTTCTTTGATGTTTGTCTACAGTGGGTGATAGATGCATACCGGGGTCTGCTATCTACACTCAGCCAGAGCCAAATGAATAAATGGATTGACCATTTGTACCACAGTGAAAGGGCCCGATTAGAGGAAAGCTTTCTATCTGGCAAACAGACACCGTGGTGTTAAAAGATAAGAAAAGCAGAGACATTTTCTAACTATAGTTTAGAGTGGGTGAAACAATTTAAACAAATACTGAAATTACGGTATCTGCAACTCTTTTGATAATCATTTTGAGTAATTTATCAAGCACAAAGAATTTGCTACTTTTTAAAAAAAAATGTAATTTTTTTTATACATATAAAATAAACTGAAATAAAAGTAAACTGAAACCAATCAATCGATGTTATGTGGCAAAACAAATAATTCTTTTTTAGAAGGTCAATGATCTGGCTTTTTACAGTGATACCTTTTCAAGTGAAAGTGTATTTGTTTTCACTGCAACCTTAGGCCCGACTGTATTTTTTCGTGAAGTCTCAATGAAAACAGTGCAGGAAAAACATCACAACTTCCTTGACCTGCCTTTTCCCATTGAATGCTTTGTCACTGAACAGTCTGGCACCAGGCCGACACTGCACCCTCTCCCTCTGGGGTCTAACATAATAGGTGGAAAATGGAGGATGTCTTGGTCATTGTGTGCGTGTGTGTGTGTGTGTTCGGGCCCCAAGTAGGGAAGACAAGGCGTGTTATTGTTTAATTTGGATCCAGGAGAGGAAATGCCTCCACTCGTTTGGCTGCATTTCACTGCTACAATCTGTCTTACAAATGAAGGTGTAAAGCGATGACATATAGTGTTGCATCACAAGGTTCGATTGACGGTATGCAAGTGGTATGTGGGGGCCATCTGTGTTCCTGGAAGGATTTAACTTGGAAACGGAAGTAGCAGGGATTAGCCTAGATGATGTGTAGTAGTCGAGTCTGGGCGTGTGAAGTACCCTCAAAAAGCTCAAAAGCCAGCAGTTTAAAAAAATAATTATTATTCAGCATGCACAATGAGCAGAATTTTGGCTGGATGAAGCCTTCATCAGCATGTCCTATTTTCAGCTACCCACTACTCATGGTCTGATCTTCCTGTTTCTGTTCTATGAGAGACTATCGGCCCTACTTTCAGCCAAAGATGTGAACGAACATGAAGGAGGAACAACGCAAGTGTTGCTGAAATCCTCTTCTTGATCTCTGTACTAAGGGGAAAAGTCCATGCGAGGTCTTTTGTTTTCTAATGTTAAATTTTATGAATTAAAGCAAATTAATCGCATGAAAAGAAGCACTGAAACCCACTGAAATTGTAAAGGTTTTGTTGTGATTTGATGGTTCTGTCCATGTCCTAAAGCTGTCCTGTATCCGCTCCATAGTGCACTTTGTGGTGATTGTGCTTGGCTCCGTCGACAATGAGACCAGACAGAGAAAAAGAACGAAAATTAGACGGGATAATGTAGGGCCCAGGGAGTGGAAAAGATGGGGTCCTTTACATTCTTTCCATACAGTCAATCTGAAATATTTGAGACTGAAGCCACAATTGATGGTTGAGCATATTTCTCCCTGTGAAGCTACTTTTGAGAGGCGCTGTTTATTTCACAGTGATGTCACTGGTGAAAGAGGAAAAAAGAAACCTGCAACACTGCCACCTAGTGGTGACCTTCTCTCAGGATTATTGGATGCCTGGTACCTCAGGAGAAAATTTCTTCCTCATACTTTCAATCAAGTAACTGGAAGGAAGGTTTTAAATGACACCTGTTTTGATGAGATAATTTTTGTTCAGATTCTGTAACCAAATCCCAAATCTAATTTCTGACTTATAAGACATTCTCAGTAGTGAGAAACAGTTGGTAAGTGGTTAGAAAGAAAAGGGATGAAGACCTTTGTGGTTAGGTTTGTATTGTAGGTCATAAATACAAAAATCTAACGGCTTTGAGACAAAGTTTTTTCAATGTAGATGAGACTTGTTTTTTCCTTTCCATCTTCTTCACTCCACGGAGAAATTAGTAACTTTGTATGTATTTTTTCAGTTAAACATTAAGTTTTGGTTTTAAAGTCTTTGTGCGAGATTTACTAAATCCAGAAGTGAGCTCAAAATATGTTTACATTGTTCAAATTTAACACCGGAACTGTAATAGTTTAAGACTCCTTAAAGGAAAAATAATAATAATAATAATGTCACTGATTTTACAAATGTTCCCCCTCTTTCCCCCATTTCCTGTTACTCTTTGCATGTCCTATCAAAATAAAGTGAAAAGGACAAAAAACAAAATCTTTATTAAAAAGAAAATATTCACATTTGCGAAACAGTGAATTTTTTTGGCACTTTTTCTTTAAAATGGCTTGATAACTTTATAAATCAATATCAAAACAGTTGCCAGTTAAGCATTCTGTTTATCAAATAATTGATTATTTATCTAATCCTTTCAGCTCTACCCTACTCTCTGCACAAAGTTAAATATATACTAAACTATGTAGAATAAACCTGAAAAGTCAACTTCATATTCATAACTGCTCACTGACTTAAAGTTTGCATCCATTTTTTAACCTTCTGTGAATGAATTGGACATTTTAAATTGAATTAGCAGTTTAATAGAGATTTGTCTCATTGGTTGTCATTGTGCTGTGCCATGTACTCAAGCTCAATGTCCAAACTGTACCCAGTTAAGGCTGTAGTTCCTCAGTCACTCAGTAGGTGGCAGTATGTGCCTGAGCTCCTGCTGTTCTATTGAGCACATGCACTTTGAGCATAAGGATTTGGTTAGTGAGGACATCACTGTGTGATGCAACAGGGCTAGGCATCCCTAAGGACAAGACCAGCTTCTTTGTGTGTCCGCTTCATTAAGGCCAAACCCAAATGTAAAAAAGAAAAGGCTTCAAGGAAAGACGACAGAGTCATTTAGCTTCATAACTGTTTGAATATGAAATCATAGTCTGTAGTAATGTGTCCTATATTTGTGATAACCTCGTTATTGAGTGTATTTATCACTTTTTTAATGGGAACAATTTAACCTTTGAATTAATCTAAAATGCTAAGCAAATAGGCAGAGCGTTTTGGGTGTTTTCTTTGTGTGCTGCTTATTTGGCAGCTGATTAATTGTCATAATGTTTATTTTGGTAATGTGCAGCTGAGTTTTAAGCATCCTTTATAGGGTTTGGTTTGTGGAAAAACATAGTATGAATAATCATTTATGTTAGACTTTTAGTCAAATGCTACAGTGTGTTTATTGTGATCAGTGTTGTTCTAATTTCTGAAAAATCGTAATTAGTTGCAGTTATTAGTTACCTATAAAGTACCTCTACCAAAAATTAATGTTACTGTGATAATAAGTAACTTTTTAGTTTTTGAATTAATAATGAAAATAATAATTTCATTTTAAATGCTGCCATTGGTAATGTGCTTAGAGCTTTCATTTGTACGGTAACGGAGATGCACTCTAGTCCCTCAAAGGTTTTCTTTAGCCCATCTTTCATTTTTGCATATTCGTTGTTTGGGAATTTGGGGAAAAAAGTTTTCCTGGCCACCTGGACAGGTTATCTTGCTAAACAGCTGCCTGAAAGCAGCAAGGTGGCTCAGCAGTAGAGAGAGGTACCAGATACAGTGCTATTAGTTTGTTATGTTGTCCCTGGGTCACAGGAGCTGTAGCGGAGTGATTAAAACCCAGCCTCAGTTGCTTGGGTGAACTGGAGTGTCTTGAATGACTTCAGATGTGTCTCGGTCTTTAGCAAACCACTTCGTGCAGGCATGTAACTTGGCCAGGTGCTTTGAAAGGTCAGAATTACTTTTTTTTTCACAATGTAATAGAACATTTGAGCCAGTTACTTTTTACAAAAAATATTCTTGTCTTTCTGCTCAACAAAAGAGATACAGTGAGATAATCTCCCATCTGCCATCACCATGCATGGCAAACATATCCACATGTGAGATCAGATAAATTGTTGAGCATAAACAGGAAGTACAGACCATACATCACTGAAATTTATAAGGTTACGTAGCTACATAAAAAATAAAGTAAGCCATTTAGTAACAGTAATTTGATTGTGATGAGTGTTTCATGAGAGATGGCTTGAATATTGCAACAGAAACAAGTTTGACTGAGAATTAGATTTTGTGTTAAAGACTTGCACTGTTTTTATTGATTATTTTCTATTTTGTAAATCAGCTTTATCGAAATGTTTCTAACACTGGTGTGGTTCTGGCACTTTCTCTTCTAATGACACCAAACCTACACAAACAAAGCGTTATTTAGCTTCTGTGGCCAACATTTCATAAACTTTTCAATAAGCATATGATTGTAGCTCTCAGGAACATCAACAAGAGACAGGGTGACCATTGTATATGGTTTCTTGTGTTGTGTGTGTCTGTGTGTCTGTGTCTAGCGGGGTCTTAACACACAGTCTCTGTTGTCCCTCCGCTCTGCTGTCGCCACATTTACCTCCAGTTGCTACTGACATAGGCCTCCCAGTAGCCGCACGCACACGCACACGCAGTGTCAGTGCCCCAGTGTGTACCAATTGACAGTGAGTGGCTGTGCTGGCTGCCAGCTCTCAGAGAGGGCCACTTTGTTTCACCTCTGGTTTGGATTCACGCCAAACAATCTGAGAGTCGCTCACTGGGTCACTTAATGAAGTAATTGAATGGGGAGTTTATAGTTGTGCAGTGTACTTCCTTTATTTTTTTTTCTGTGAGGTGGTTTATTGCTTTCTATTCCAGTGCTCATTCACACAAATCAATGTCACTGTCCTCGTAAGAAGTTTTCTGTTGTATGAGTAGCCAGTTTGTCCACTGCAGAATGAATGATCAGTATTTTAAGCGCCAATGTGACTACATAATCATCACTCGGCTATGTTTGAGTGTGTTTTTGTTGACACGATTTAGGAGTGTTGAAAATATTAATATGCAAATCATGCATTATGTTTTTTTACAGTGTCCAAACTAAAAATAATCTATAATGAACGTAGTCTTCAGTGACAGCCCTGTCACAGGTAAATGAGTGTTACATTTCAACAAGCATGAACTCCTCATCTGATGGCATTGCAGCAAAATGTAAACACAACATATGAAATGCTGTAATATGATCACTTTATGAAGTCGATATGGTAAAAATGTTGGCAAACAGATGCCATAGTATCTGTTTCTCTGTTAAATGCTCCATTATTTTCCCCAGTTAGTTACCAACTTTGTCTGCAATTTGGTGCTGAGCAGGTAGTATACAATGGGTTTATCAGAGGCTGTTCACTGAAAACAAATGCCTGGAAAGAGGTTGATGAGAGTGGTTAGAGTAAATCAGAACAGTTACTGAAAAAGTAGTTGGCCGGAAAAAAACAAAACAAAATGAGGTGAAAGTTGCTGTAAAGCTCTGTGGATTTGAGGGAAACTTGAAATTTGGTTGTAATTCTGTGTCGCATTACACATGTCTATTTTATCCATTGATGATGTAAAAAAAAATATTGATTTTAGCATATTAAAAGCTCTAGGCCTCAGCTCCTTTTGTCTAACAACATTTTTTCTCTGTTCCTCAGGACCTGGAGATTGTCTACTCTTATCTCCACGGGATGGAGGCCTTGTCTAACCTGCGGGAGCATCAGCTGAGGTCAGTGTTTGAACACATTCCTGGTACATAATTCACATAATTTAAAGCTTGATATTCCAATCAACCTGCTCCACAACGTTTGTAGTGAGGGGTGGAAAATTAACATCAAGCCAGCACAAATGCTGGAGAAATTGGTCTGGTTTTCTAATACAGCAGCCACTCTGCCCCCGACCTCTCTCTCAAAAGCAAACATGCCTATGAAAGCGTCAAAGTGATTGAAATCTAGCTTTTAATGTGACATGAAATGTAACAACAGTGTAATGTAACAAAAGTCTTTTGTGGCTCCGGGGGGAGCTGCACAAAATCTGTTAAATTGCCTCACGTGATGTCACTTGGCTCAAGGCTGCATTGGCTGCTACTAGCATAACACACCTGAATCTCCAACCAAACTGTCAGCAGTTGAGTTGCACTGTGGGTAATGTAGGCACTGGGTCTTTTGTTCTCCTGCAACAAATATATATATATATAGATATGTTTTTTTTTAACTGTCCATCATGAATCTGATAGTGTTATAGGAGTGTGTCACCTGTCACCACGTTAGCCTTCAAGTCTGTTCCGTCTGGCATAGACTTTCCAAACACTAAATGTCAGAAGTCTGTTCCCAGCATGCCTTGTGTGCATACATGTGGATTATACTGGCGACGGAACAATGTAGCGGTACATGACCCGTGAGCTGGAACATTCCGCTGTGTGACCCCTCCGAGGCCTCCCACCCCACAGTAAACCCTCTCCCCCCTCCCTGTTTGGATCCTGAGGAATGTCCCCGTGGTCCCACAGAACAAACCACCACTCCTGCCAACTTTGGTTTTTCCAGCAAAAAAAAATCCCAGCCAGCCAGACATCCCACTAACTATGGGATTATGTTATAGTTCTTTTCATTTCATCTGAGAGGAATGTGTTGTTTTTCTTCTGTAGTTTCACAGCAACTTTTTTTTCCCCGGTCGTTGTGCAATGGGGGACGCAATGCGACTGCCGCCCCCAGCTATTTTTGAAGCCTTTTGTGTTTTGATCTGCTACCGTTTACTATAGTTGCCTATAGTGTTGACACACATTGTCTTCTCTGGAGATGTCTTGGAGAAAGCCTGATGTGGATGACTTTTTTTACACTCCAAGTTTGGGACAAAAAAGACTTAGATTTAATCCCAAAATTCCAAAATATTGGATTTAAAGAAATGTGACCCGATATTTACGCCTTACGAAAGAACGTAGCAGAGGAAAAATGTAAATGAGTGAAATCCTTGGTTGAATTATAATAGTACTTTTAAATTATTTAAAATAATACTTTGTTTAACACTATTAAACTGTGGTAAACAACAACATTTCACTAATGGGACCAGTGGGAGCACAAAGTGAGTCTGTGCCTAATTTAGGAAGAGAAACTTCTGCAGCTCAGAGCGCTCAATCAATTGTCTTAACCCTCGTTATGTATATTGCATCTGATCTGGATAAAGGACACTTGTTTTGGGAGCAGAGGCATAAACAGTCTCGTGATGCTAAGGTCAATTACTCAAATCCCACACCGAACTTTAAAAATCTCACATGGCTCTGTGAATGAGTAACTGTCTCCCATTCTTTCATCAGTAAGATCAAATGGACAATTAAACATTACAAACCCAAGAAAACAAATAGAAAAAATATATATGTATATGGCGGAAATAAAAACGTAATAGTTGAAAATGTTAGATTACTCTTACTAGATGAATGGCAGATTAATGAGAAAGTTTTCTGTCATATAAAAAAGGATAAAGAGGAGATAAGGATGGAAGGTACTACAGTGCAGAGGCATACGAACAAAAAGCAGCTTCACTAGATTTAATATCTAAAAGAAAGGCGGTGGAAGATCTGAATCTTTTAGCTGGAACATAAAGACACCCTTTATTTGTCATATGTTATGCTATATTCACCCATTTATTAGTTAACAAACAGATTGCATGTTATACCAGGATATTACCAGCATAATTACAGTAGAGGGTCAAAGTGGAAACACATATCCGAAACTGTAGCCGTGAGTGTCAGATTTTGGTGTTGGCCCTTTCAATCAACTTTCAATCAAAGGCTTCATTGTAAGAAACTTAAATAATTACTAGGATTAATAAATTGTAGGACAACTGACTTCCAGTAGCTTCAATAAACAACAATACATTGTAAAGTCATTCTCCATATTACAAACTGTATCAGGATGATAACACTTAATATTTACTTAATACTTAATATATACGTAACACTTAATATTTTTAATTCTTACAGCAACAAGTTCACTTTCTGTCATTAATGGTGGCTGAAAGTCATTCTGGGAAATTAAGAAAATGGGACCATAGAAATGGACCATATGTAATTATGTTGTATTATCGAGCTTCCTATATGATTTAGTATTTGAAGCTACGCCCTTATTAGAGCCAAGTCTTGATCTGTTCCTATTTTTATTCTTTTTTATAATGTTGCTAACCAATCAAAGTTGATATTTCCTCCTATGTTTTTTCTGACTGCCGCTCTTCCTTCCTTCTCTGTCCCTGCAGGATAATGTGTGAGACGGTTCGTTATGAGAGACATGAGGCCAATGAAGTGCTGTACTAGTAAGTATCACAATGCCTGGAACTGCATGTGTGTGGACGCCTGTGTGTAGATGGATATTGATAGTATTTTGCCAAATTCTTACATCTCTACCACAATGTGAAACAACAGGGGAAGCCGGTGTAACAATATTTCAATTCTGTGTGATCAAAGCACACTCTGGCCCGGGCCGTTACTCAGAGTTATTGATGAGCTGAGACATGCCGGGTCCACACAACGGAGCGACCTGGGTGACTTAAATGAAAACAAATGTCTATAAAGCACAGAAGCAGTCAGGCGACACCTTTATGGAGGTGTGTGTGTTTCAGTTACACACCAAACCACTCTACAGCACCACTCAAGACAAAGAACCTCGAAGGGATTTCCTGTCTAAATTCAGCTTGATTCAATAAGAAGTCAGCGTGCGCTGTATTGACCAAGAAAAACTGTCACTATAATTCACTTTTGGTAAATCGTATATTCTTCCTCCTTCCAACTGGGTGCTGAGAAGGGTTAACATGATCGTAAAGCTGTATTGACGGGTTCTGAGTGTGTTTATGAAAGGCTGCCACACCTCTGGAAAGCAGAGAGCACACAGTTTGACTGCTGTCGCATGTTGACGTCTTCCGAACACCCATGGTGAGAATTAAGACCGTTAATTAACTCTATCAGCCTCTCTAGGGGCTAGAGAGAGGACACATTGTCCCCTCTATGTTTGTGTTGGGGGATAATGGGGAGGTATCTGCACCTCATTTAAAGCCCACTCTGTGGTATGGGAGCTGAACAATAGGAATGCAGATAAAAAGCGGTGGTTGCAATTGAGTCCAGTCTGAGCAAGATTCCCTCAGCTCTTCCACACACACACACACACACACACACACACACACACACACACACACACACACACACACACACACACACACAC
>JBBPCS010000204.1:12831465-12844443 GCA_037974645.1 Hollardia meadi
CACACACACACACACACACACACACACACACACACACACACACACACACACACACACACACACACACACACCCCACCCTCTCAGTCATTTGTAACTCTGTAACAGGAAGTGAGTTGTACGCTGGAATGCTGGCTGCAGTCAACACACCACATTACAGAGAGAGAGAGAGGGAGAGAGAGAAAGGGGGCAGAGCCATTGGGCAGAGGATGATCCACACACACTTTCCGAGCCGCACACTCCCATTCTCACAGATCTCAGACAACAGTGCTGGGGTTCTTGTAGGACGATGTGCCGCTGTCAAACCAACGTGTCGGGACTTGGAACGTGCTAGTTGGACTAACTGTGGACTAACGGCAGGGGGATATTTTAAAGGAGGGATCCTCTCATCTTATCAGGTGGTGGTGTCACTCTGGGAGCAGTTTGGAGTGTCGGGGGTGAGTTTCCAGACTTCATCAACATTTGACTCCTGTATATGACTCACCAAAGCTCTGCCTAAAAGCTCCCATGTTTTTGGTTGTAATTTAAAAGGGTGACTCGTCTCCAAGCCGGGAGATGGTTGCAGTAAAACCTTCAAGTCTGGAATGTGAATCATGACTTTGATGTTATTTTGGATTTGTCAGTGTGTTGTGTGTGCTGCCAATAAATGGGGTGTGCATTCTTCATGTTTGTGGGGTTAGACAAGACTTTTGGCGACTTTGAAACCAAAAGAAAGCTGGTGCTCCTGCTGTGGGGTAAAAGTGTTAAAAATGGATGATAGATTGAACGATGATTGATTGATATGACTTGGAAATATTTTGAGGAGTTAGCGTAGTCACTTTCTCCCTAAACTCTCTACTTCAGTGTCTACTTCAGTTCTCTTTGCCATCACGATGTCAGTGAAGTTGTATTTCGGGAAGCAAAAGTCACAAGTCATTTGTACATTCTTGGCATTGAAGTCAGCCTCTATTTCAGCAGTGGCGGGGTAAAGGTCCAGGGTATGTGTGTGGTGCGGCCACACTGTTACTCCAAGGAATTCTGTTTATGTTTGCAAGGTGCAAGGTGGTTGGATGGTCAACTGCAGTTCAGATGGGATGTTGCCAAACTCTTCAAACTTGGATATTGAATTGAATTAACAGCCAGAGACAATCACTCTTAAGACTCCCGTCCTCTCCTTCCTCTGACCTCCACTTCCCTCCTTCTGTGCTGGGTCTAATGTCTTGCATAACCAGGGAGTTTAATCTTTGTCCTTCTTAAGGGTCTGGTGGGTTAGAAAAGCTGGTGTGCCTTCTCACCACTTACTCAGTTAAACGGCTTAACAGAGTGAGAGTAGACCCCCTCCCCATCCCACCGCCCCCCTCCTCTAGCTCAGACCAGGGGTGGAGATTAGTGATTGCACTGGTTCAGTCAAACAGCAGAATGGATGTGAGGATATTGGTGGTGGGCTGAAAGGCTGGTGATGCATGTGGACTGACATTCCACACGCCCAAGCTTGTTGTGTAACGGGCGGGGGGAATGCAAGGCCACTGAGGCAGGGAAGATGTCAGTCTGTCAACTAGGAGAGATCTTCAGGGTTTAATTTGAAATGGAGATACTGGTCGCCTGTCTGAAACCAGCTCATACAAAGTGTCTGGTGGCAGCAAATTTGGGGACTTTTGAAAAGGATAGTAGTTGAAGATATTTAAAGAATATACGTTTCATGTGCATGTACTGTTTACATTCATACAATCTCGTTACTAACTTGTCAGTTACCTGTAAAGCACTTACAGTTGCACTTAAATTGCAGTAACCTGTTTGAAAGGTGGTTTACAAATAAAGTTTGATTGATTGATAATAATTAACAAATTTAGTTTTAATTGCCACACCGAAATCAAGCTCGAAAAAGAGACTTTCATTCCAAAATGAAATGTTTTCAATGCATAAATCTGCACTCATTTTCTTTCATTTCCTGGTTTGGAGTTTTGAATATGTAGAACAAGCAGATGTTATAGAACTTCATGAAACAGGCAAACTGATCCAACAATGTTATCTGCGTGTCATCTGGAAGCAACAGGTTTTATCTGTACACTATTATGGTCAAAATCACCCTTTAAAGGAAGAGTTTTAACTTTAATATTTGAGATGAAAGTTTATACCTTTCTTTTGTTTCATGGGATGAATGTTAAGAGATGGGAAAGCATCGCAGGCATTCAAGTCGCCGGATAAGTCAAGGCAGTTGTATGATTGTATAGAGCCGGCCATGTGGGGGTTCGAAAATGCTGTAAATGGACATTATAGCACTACATTTGTTAAATGTGGGTTTTTCTTACATTGAACATCAGGCCTATGCTGACATGAAGCACCATATTTGTTTTGATTTCAGACACTTACATAATATCAACCATTTTGAATATATTTTGTTTTAATGAAGTTTCACAGTCATAATTATGTGGAAAGCTATTTGCAAGTCAGAGCTATTTTGTATGTCATGTCGCAATGTTTCTTTAAGTGCTAAGTTAACAATTTAAAATTTCTTGTCCCTTGAGTTAGATGAGTTGTTTTTGGGGGTTGTGTCTGTCTATATATGCTACATCTTTATGTATTTATGTACAGCATGCTGTCTGTTGTATTTTTAATGCCTTCTGTGAGGTGAATTCCCCTTGATGGGACAATAAAATTAAGATAATGTTTTTTTCAACATTCATATATAAAATTGTGCAGTTGCCTTTCTTAGCTTTTTCTTGTCTGGTTTTGTGAGTTTGTCAGCCAACATACACTGCAGTCCTCAGGAAAGACAGCACAAACCTTAACATCAACTTGTGGATCTGGCTTCCTGAATTATTCATAGCAAATAGATTGTGCACATATGGCAGCATCATAAGATAGTTGCATGGGTCACACTTTGCAGTGCGATGGGGTTGATTGCTGCAGAGATGCCCACACCCGAAACAAAACCAAGCTTTCACTGGGGGACTGAAATGTTAGTTTGGTTTGTGTTTGGCAAATTATTTGCCGTCTCATATACATTCGCCCACACTCATACAGCAGTCATACAGCAATGGAGGCTTTAATCTCCAAACAAGACACTTTTGTGTTAGAAAAACCCTCCCACCCCCTCACTCTCCACTTCCATAATCCCTTCTTTAATATCTCACATTGCCTGTGGCATTTGCCTCCTGCAAAATAGTGGATTGGATTACTAATGTTTGGAATGGAATTGAAGAACACGATTGAACATGTCACTTCGGTGTTCACATTTGGTGGCCTAGCGGGTTTTGTGATGCGTAATGGGTGGAATCGCTACTCACTTTTCCACAGTAGAGCCAGCCAAGGGAAGCTCAACAGATCAGAGCTGGTACTGACTCCAAATTTCTGTAAAACCAGATCAAAAGCACTCGTTCGTTTCTCTGAAGCTGCTGCCTAGCTGACAAATCATCTTTGCTGGAAATAAGTTGCAAAAGAATTTTTCTTCTTGTGTGAGCAAAAATACTGAGTAAGCTCTCCATGCTGCAGCTCTGTTTGGCCCTGTAGTGGAATTCAGTCTTGTGTATGTCGGGGATACCAGCAGTGTTAAAACACATTAAACTGGAGCTCAGGCAAAGCAAACAGCAGCCATCAGCATTAACCCACTGACTGCCTTTATTCACTCAGCTCATTGCGGTCCGGGCAGCTGCTTTTGCTGTCTTTGATTTCAGTTTATGCTCTTCATCAGTAGTTAACTGTGCATCATGTGGAGTTATTTGACAAGCTGTTGTTCAAGAGGCATCAAAAAGTTGACAAATTAGTCCAGTAAAACTGCAGCACTGGCAGAGAAACAACAGAATGGCTGACAAAAGAGGAAAAGACACAAAACCCAACAAAGGCTTGTCAGTGAAAGGCAATAGAAAGAGAAAAGCAAAGCAAGCTAAATCCAAATCCACTAGAAAATAAAAGGCACCACAAAAATCATTATTTGCTCTTTGCCAAAGTGGCAGCTGAAGTATCACCAGCTCTTTGCAGCCGGTGGATATTTATTTTCCAGCCTGACCAAGCTGTACCCACAACATGTAGCCACAAGCCCAGGGCTCCAAAGCATTTAGGCCATGCTGTGCCTGAGGTCTGCACCTGTCAGTGTGATTGATGAAAACTGCCACCTCCATGGCCTCTGTGCAGGTAGCCACACACCACTACTCACTGCTCACTTCACCCTGAGCACTGCGTAGAACTTTCTTCGCCCAGAGATACTCACTTAGCATCGGCCACACAGTGAAGTTTCAAGAGGAATTGGTTTAATACTTCAGTTTATGAATTGAGAAAAAACAGCAGCATAGGACAAAGACAAGCAGATCTTGTATAGTAATCTAGTATTTTTGATTGATAATTGGTTAAGAAAATTTGCCGATTGATGAGTTGCAGATAAATTTTCTTTAGACTCGGTAATCACTCGACGAAAAGCTGCAGCTCTAAAATAAAATCAAATACAATATAAAAATAAAATAAGATAAAATAAATGAATAAATACATAGAATAAGAAAATCAAACCAAAAAAACCCAACTTAAAACCTAAATAGATGAATGAAATGATTGCTGCAACTAGCTATTAATATTGATTATTAATCAATATGCTGACTATTTTTTTCAGAATGTATTAAAAATATTCACTTTTAAAAATGTTGGCACAGTGAATCTGGAATAATTATTTGGGCCATCAATCAATTGTTGTAGATTAATTTTCTGTCCCTGTTTCAGTGCTAAAAAATGATAGTTGAAATTGTTTGTCTGCTATATGTGTCATCATTTCAGCTTCCAGGCCACCTTGACTCAATATAAGTTTAAAGATAAATGTCCCACTTTCTCAGATAAAATCCCACCCGGAGAATCTAAATAATGCAAAGCAAACAATGCACAACACGGGGCGGGCACACAGACTCGACAGCGGTCTGTTCTTTTTGAGTGATTTGAGTTTATCTTACAAAACAATCAGCAAACCAACAAAATGTGGGTCAAATTCCGAATAGAAAGATGTTAAAAATAACAAACAAGGAAGTCTGAGTTTGGGTGCTGGACAAAGGCTGCATTCTTAGTCTAACCCAAAAGTTGGATCTCCTCATGCTCAGAATTTCCATGGCTGCTGCCCTTCTTTGAGACGTTTTGGTGTCTGCTGCTTTTAATATCCCCCGGTTCCCCCCTCATTAGGAGCGAGACATACTGTACAAATTGTGACATCATGAACGTGGACTTTTCCAGAGGCGGGTGTTTCCCTTCCGTTGGGAGTGGTCTCGGCTGAAAGGAGGAACTGTCCATTCAATGCTGTTCTGTTCAACATTTTATGCAGAAGTTCCATACTGCATATTTAAATGTTGGGCCCAGAGTTACATATAGACTTACACATGCACTGGATGATCTGTCTGTGCCTCTTGGCTGGTGTGAAAGTCAAAACTCAAAAAGAAATGTACCATTTACAGATTGTATAGGGAATGAAGATAAACAGCTTTTGTTTGGTAAATGCTGACCTCTACATTGTTTTCTCATCATTTTGTGAACTGTCTTTTTTTCTGTCCAGTTTTGGGAAGCGATCTGCAGGCAGCCTGCGCCGCGGATGTGAGTGCATCGTCCTGGAACCCTCAGAGATGATTGTGGTGAGTCCCGTTTTTCAGACTGTATTACCTCACACAGCTTCAAAAACACCAGATAACGTACACAAGATAGAATGTTAATTTTTATTTTGATAAATCTTTTCCTGGTACAAAACCACAGTGTAATGGAGGGGAAAAAAGATGCAGCAGCAGAGAACATACTCGTGAACATAATTTTTTATTACTTGACTCGGACGTTATCATGTAAAAGTTTAGTAATTATTTATCTTGTAGTTCCTTTATGTAAAAGTAACCTTTACCCATGTGGATCACCAAACCTTCATAACCTACAGCAAAGTATTTTTATAATTTGGCATAACATCCTTGAGAGTTGGCCCCGTGATGTTCTTGTAGTAATCTCTGTTAGTGCCTCCTATTGACATTTCATCACAGCCTTGAAGCACAGCTGTACTTAACTGTGTCCTCGCTGGAGTCTAGGACGTGTGGGGTTTTTGGAGTCCAAGCCTGTTAGAACCTCTGACCCAGTTTTGCGGCAAATTACATGTTGGCTCACAGAAGAAGTTGCTGAGAGCAAATCATTCCCATCTCAGAGGGGCACAGAAGCAGGAGGTAGCAGCACAATACAATCATCTGTTGAACAGAAGCCCTCTGAGGCCTGCAGATCAGAACAGATGCAGTTTTGCGGATGATTTTGTGCTAAAAGGAAGGCAGTATACGGGAGACTAAATCCATGTGGAAATTAAAAAGCAGCTGTCGTTCATAGTACTGTGAGAAAATGCATGTACAGTTTACACACTGCAGTCGGACAGCATAGGAGGTCTGGATGGTTAAATCTAAACTGGACTGGAGTTATTTTTTAATATGGTTTGTCTTTCCTCTGACAGCCTTCTTTAGCATTAACTTTTCATTGGGAATAGTTATTCTCCACTGTGGCAAATGAAGGCAATACGTCCCACCATTTTTGATAAGATTGGTTTCTATACTGCCACCTTAAAGTCACACACATGCATGCTCCTACACACTCACTCTCCACCATGTCTAGCATATATAAATCCACCCTTTGCCATCTTTTAAAGGAAGAAGTCATACATAACCCACATCTTGTCAGTATGTAATAACAATTGGCTCTTGCTGCTGCAGTCACCGCACATCTTCAGCGATCTCCCTTTCACATACTGTAATTGCCTTGTCTCTGTGAATGCGTGTAGATTTGGGGGCTTCTGTCAACTGAGCCAGTATCAGCTACACACAAATCCCTCACTAATAACACCCTCTGCTCTCTTCTCTGCAGACACTTTTTGGCCTTACCCCTTTTGCTCTAATAGGTGCCAACATGCCCCATAATTACAGAGGGGGATTTTGTACTGCTGGAATATACATGGCTAAACCCCTCCATGCTACAAGTTTGAGGAAAGATGCATCCATGCAGACCTGCAGTCGCAAACACGAGCAAAGAGATTTAACACGTCAAAAGAAAGAAAAATAAGCCGCTCACATGTCCCGACTGTACACACACATAAAATGCACACATTGCTCCAAGATTTGCAATTAGACACACGATCGCACTTACATCTCGCTCACATACGGCTCCCCTGCCGTTGTCATGGCAGCAATTGGTACGGCAGAGGGAGATTTTAGTGGTGTAATCCCAAAGGCTGAGCACTGTGAAATGTGAAGCCGCAGTGAAAGTAGTAAGTGAGAGGGGAGGAGGAATGGGTCCAAACAAAAAAAAAAAATTAAAATGCTAAAAAGAAATGTGAATATGTCATTCCACCATGACCCAAAGCCACCAGGCAACAGAGTGGTCCCATTTAAGTAGCATTTAACCAAAAATGCTAACTAGAATATGACTTCACTGCCTGCTATGTTAAAGTGGCATCCTGTGTCAGCTTCCACTTGCAGTTTTTTTTCCCTCCATCCTTTAAATTCATTAAAAAAGGAAACATGGATTTTTATCTTGTTGTAACATGTAATTTCACTGTGGATAATAAGTTAAACAGAGACAGAGAGTTGAGAGGGCGTCTATTTCATCTGTCTTTCATTTCATAAGACTCCATCTCTGTCAATCAGTCGACTCCCCGTCGCTCTCTATGTCCCTCCCTCACTCTCTCACTCCAGATTCCTCACCCTGTGTTTCTTTCTATCTCCGTCTCTTTTTTGTGTTTTGTGAGAACCCTTTGACGTAGATGTGCACTGTGCAGCCCACACACACTTCTATTTTTACGCAATGAGAGGGGCGGGAGGCAGGGAGGAGGTGGAGGAATGGGAGATGTAGTATAGGAGGGTGGGGTTTTTGGGATGAGTTTGTGTTTTCTTTGGGGGTGGGGGGGGGGGGGGGGGGGGACGTTAATGTAGATAAAGACAATCACTCTCCCTTTCTCTGTCTACCTCCCTCCCTATCATTTCCAGGTGGACTATATGGATGAAAATGAGGAGTACTTTCAGCGACAAGCCTCACACAGACAGTCCCGTCGGCGCTTTCGGAAGATCAACCAGAAAGGGGAGAGGCAGACAATCATCGACACTGTGGATCCGTACCCCGCCGGAAAGCCGCCCATAGCGCGGGGATACCACACGGTGAGTTGCACTGTGCGCTACAGTTTTGTGTTTACCCTCGCTGCGGTGGATCGCTGAGGCGGCTCAGTGTTGCTGTGTCGTGCTCCTTCTTCAGAACCTGGTGTGCAGCCTTGCTTCAGATCGTAGTTGAAAATTTGTGTTCCCTGTTAACGTTGTTTGGTGGTCTTAGCTGACCCCCGGTTGTAGGTTGTTGTGTTTTGATGTCTTGTGTCCTAGCGATGGGCACCCCCGGTCCCCATACGGTGCACTTCGAGCCCGTTTTCCTCATCTTTGCAATGAGCTTTCCTCCCCGTAGTCTTTTTTGTGGCTTTGTTTTGTTGTTTTACCGCTCCTTGCTTGATTACTTGCTTCCATGTGTAATATTTGTAACTTCTGTAGGCTCTAGTGTGTTGATCTACCCTCTGTTGAATAAATGCTTTATAGTTCATTGAGCATCCTTATTACTGTAGTTTCTCTGTGCTATACCCTGCCTCCTCGAAAGCCTGTTTGTTTGTGCTTCTAATGGTTGTGAAAATAGGCTTCTGTTGTCGCATCCAGCATTGCAACTCAACACCCTTCTCACCAATGCATCACTTTAGCACTTGTCTTCAGTTGTTTCTTATTTAGCATATAGAGTCATATAGTTCCTTGGATGTAAAGGCAAAGTGTGCCCAGGAGAATGAAACTTTTCTTAAATTTATGTTGCTGTTTGAAGATCATTGAGCCAAGAGAAAAGGAAGTTTGGGATTAGAGGTCTAAGATTTTTTTTGTATAAGATGACACATAAACAAAACTCTACAACATATCATTATGTCACTTTTGTGGACTTTTTTTTCCTAGTATTTGTCTTGTGAAGTAGCTTTACATCCTGTCCTCAAAAAGTATTAAAATGAAACAGCCCGTGAAAGGAAAATCACTTAAATTGTACTGCTCACAACTCGTAGACATTGACCTGTGATAAGGGCTCACAAGCAGGCATATCTTTTTATGAAGGGTTCAGACGCAAAAAAGGTTGGAAACCACTGTTTTAAGAAGATCACGGCACAATGTCTCCTGATTCATTTCAGTACCAATGACGTAGGATGGTTTTAACAACTGTCACACTTTGAAATGAAAAATTAAAAAAATATCTTTGTAGTGTCATTTTTGCGCTACATGCGATGAAGTAGAGGACAATTGATGATAAGAATAGACTACATTGTGATTTAAAAGCTTTTCACATATAAGAACTATGTAGAGGGACAAAATGGAGGAGGACGGAGAGAGTTTAGAGAACATTGTTGGGGTCAAACTGTACCTACTTTCATGAGTCTAAAAGCTGTTCTAATCTTATAAAAACCTAATTTACATACTCATCAACTGATTGTTTGCCAATACTCCTAATTAAGTACCGTTTCAGCATGTTAGAGGTTGGACAAATCAGCAAACTTTGTATTTTGGAGGAGAGTTCAGATGATGTCAGCTATGAAAGCAGAAATGTTGATTGTTACTCTGACAGTGTTAAGCCTCATCCAGTCACAGTGCCATATTTGTGGGACAGTATTGACTTTAACCATGTGAAGGGATTCGACTCCAGCAGAAGCAGAGTTTGTTACCCTTTGCATTGCACTGGGCATTCTCCTTCTCTTTCCCTGGGAATAGGAAGCAAAACATGTTCACACTAATGATCCAAATAGCCCAGCATGCAGTTGTTATGCACTTTTCCTGTTCTGCACAATTTCACTGCATTCCCTTCATTCCTGACACTCCCTTGGGGGTCTGTCAGTGTACCCAGTGCTTCTTGGAACATTATAAAACAATCACACTTAAAAAAGGAAAATGCGGCAAACTTCATCTTCCTTCCTCCCTCCTCCCTCCATCCCCGCCCTGTTTCCTAAATTTAGACTCGCTGTGTTTTAGTTTCAAAAGACTGCACTGAACTTTCTCATGGCCTGACATCTCCTGTCACACACTTGACTCTCCACACTCTAGTACCGTTCCTGTGGGAAGGATGGAGCGGGTGCCATGGCAACCAGCAGTCCCGAATGGGCTCTGCTCGAATGCACCACGTACAGTAGGGAAGGGAGCTAACTTAGCAAGAGCACAGTACGCCGCTGCTGCTGCTGCTGACAAGAGGGGTGGAGGGGAGCAGAGCGACGGAGAAGCCGAATCCTGGTGGATGCTAAGCTGACATAGCAAGCTAATCTCCAGCATTTAGAATGCCAGGCAGCGCTCAGATTTTCTTCCCTCCTATCCCAAGACATATTTAGGAGGTGAGAAATGCACAGAGGAGAAACTTGGGATTGAAGAAAGGAAATCTCTCCGGGCAGGCAAGGTTTTTTTTTTCCAGCTTAGTCATCCCTATTAAGGTAAACGTGAGGCTAGGTAACATCAGAAGAGCCAATGATCCGGAGCTTTCAGACCTCATCCAGTATGAGAAATACTATAGACAAGCCTGTTTTAATTAGGGCTGAAATTCTTATTTTCATTGTTGATTATTTTTTATGTATTGTTTAGTCTATAAAATGACATAAGATAGTGAAAAATGTCCACAGCAAAAGTGATGTCTCCTGTTTTATCCAACCAACTGTTCAAAACGAAGTAGGAATCAGTGATTGTTTGGTAGTTTTGCTTGATAAAAGACTTAAAGTATCAATCGATTATCAATTTCTGTTGACTAACCAACCAGTTGTTTCAGATCTTGTTTTATTTTAGCCATATCTCAGACATTGGATTTTACCTGAACTCATTTTACTGACAGGACAATGCTGGCAGACCACAATGCCTTTCCTAGTCTGAAGAATAAACAGTATAACTATTAATGCACATAAAGTATCCAAAGTAAAAGTACTCAGTATGGAGTTATATAATTAAATATTTTAATATTTGATTAATATTAATCGTGCATTTCTAAGCAGAATTGTAATGTTGTAGATTGGAGTTAATTTTGACTATACTATTGGGTAGTTTATTCTAGAACAATGGAATATTTATTATGCGTATGATTATAAGTATTTCAAAATTATAATAAGTAGAATACTTGAGCAAATGTATTTGTACAATTTCATGTTTTAATCGTTTAGAAAAACCACTTCCTGCTCTCATCAAGTTATTGTAACCACTGATTACTTTAAGGAAACATCAAACATTGTTCTTGTAAAATGTTGAGTGAAGCTTCTATTTAAAAACTTAATGGCTAAACTCTGCTTTTGTAAGATTGATGAGATGTACGTACCAATGCCAGCCACCATCCTCTGTGTTGCATTAAGTCCTGGAATAGCTAATACTTTGCCAGTGACGGAATGGCCTTCATTGTTAGCAAGAGATTGACTAACTCGAAGGTTATAGGTCCGATCCCTGCAGTGGGCAGAGTGTTTGTGGACAGCTGTTGTCCCTGAGCAACACACTGAACATGCCCAGTAATTGTAGCTTAATAACTAAAATATAACCCAGTCGTGGAACTCCCACTGGGAGAGACACACACAGTTCCCTCTCTCTTGCATGATCTGAAGCAGAGCTGTTATATTTATGAAGTGAGTTTTATTTGGCTCTAAGGTTCAAACATAATGCAAGTTATTTCTTGAACAGTCTGGCCTTAATGGCTTCAATTAGATGTATTTGGACAATTACTGTCACATGGAGGTGAGAAAGAAATAGTGTGCTGTAGAATTTGTGTACCATCAATCATTCAATCAGTCTATCAATCTTGATTTATGTAGCAGCTTTCCATAAAATTCAATGCAATGCGCTTTGCAAGTAACCCAAGTAATAACAGACAATGAAATTAAATGGATGTTTTTGTAGTGTTTTTGAATCTAAATAGTCTCATGTGCCCTTAAGACATTGGTTCCTTGTCAGGCAAATTCATAGGCCTCAAGATTTCTTTTGTTGCAGTCTTTGAGATGGTTAACAGCAAGTCACTGGCTGGATTTAAGAGTTATCATTTGTACAAGTTGATTTGAAACGACCTGTGTAGTGTTGATCTCATTTAAAGTTTTGTTGCTATTTTTGTGACCATTTTTCAGCCAGTATTGTTCTCACTCTGGCACTGGAAGATGACGTCTCCATTCTTAATCCCACCTAAAAAGATGTGATTTTTCCGGTTATTTTTGCAGCTGGGAATATTAATAAGCACAAGCCCCCAACCTAATTCATTGCAGGACTCTTAGTTGTATGTGAGCTTCTTGCTTGTTGGCTTGCTTGTGACTCAGATGCTGGTTCATTACAATAATGCAGGCTTCTTGCTTGCATTAGTATTTCAGTGGACTGACCTTTACAATATTTCTAAGGGTAAAGAGGGCAGTTTGGCTTCACTTCTAACCCACTGGTCAGATTTACTATCAGAGTCAAAGACCGCACCTACTACTGCACATTAAAATCTTTTGATTTAAGGTGTGATGTAAGATGATCCTCTTTTATTTTTTGCCATCTCTCTCGGATTACCCTGTGCCAAGTTTTATCTCTGTGTATCTGAAGGACGTCATGTTCTTGTTGCATTTCAAATGAGCTTGTTATGTGAAATATGAACACATTTTACTTGAGCAATGTAGCTGATGCTCTCATCTAAATTGCCTGAAAAGAAACACAGCTGTGACTTGAGCTCCGATATGTTGTTTGCCGTCATTAGAAGACAAAGAATTTAAATGTTAAAAGGATTAAGCTAGACATATAAAAATACATTTCTTTTTATAGATGTTTCCTGGATAAGTCAGGGAACTGAAAGAAGACACTGTTTAGGATTCAACACGTGTCTCCTGTGTGCTCAGAGCAGTGGGTTAACGCTTAGGTGCCTCGTTCAGAATCGACACATCAGTTATTTCTAGCATTTCTCTTTGTTGCACTCACACACACACACACACACACACACACACACACACACACACACACACACACACACACACACACACACACA
>JBBPCS010000204.1:12844543-12883290 GCA_037974645.1 Hollardia meadi
ACACACACACACACACACACACACACACACACACACACACACACACACACACACACACACACACACACTCACACTCTTAATCTTTCAATATTCTCCCTTGCGAAGGCTCATAATCTCCATTTCTCCCTTGCTCTCCATTTTGCACTTTATCTCACACTCTATCATTTCCTCTAATATCAACAGCCATTTGTGCTGTCAACCTGCTGCACATACACACTCATGCACACACAGATTTCCTCCCTGATCTCTCACTCGGCTACTCGGTTAATGTCTGTCACTCAGTTTAAAATGAAATGTTAATGCAGGGCTGCCATCAAAGTCTCATCATCAAAGTTTGCTGAATGCTACACTCTTGATTTTAGTCATAACAAGTTATGATATTTTCCGTTATCACCTTTAACCTTTGTCCTCTTTATTTGTCATCTCCCCTGCTTGCTTTAAAGTTCTCTTCAAACTCTCTGAACAGATGAGTGATATTCCTCCTCTGGGTTTACTCATCGGCTTCTATGGACATCCAAGGCCCCAAACAGCTGTTCTATAATTATGCAAGCAGCAGGAGGGAGACAATCAATACTCCTTTTTAGTCCTCTCCTCCACCCGGGCGGCCTGGTGGTTAGCGAGGCCGCCGTTTAATCAGGAGGTCACAGGTTTCATCCCTGCAACAGCCAAAGTGTCCAACAGCAATTGTGTGCTCAGTAGGAGTGTCCTTGACGGTGACATTGCTCACTCATCTACTGACTACTTTTTGATTGCTTTAAGATGGAGTTGTTGCAGATAAGGATGATTTCCTTGTCACTTTTTCTGACCAGTATGCACGTCTGAGAGCTCTTGAATATAAGTGCATACGTATGTATGAGATGACTTTGAAACAATATATATGGTAATATAATTCCAATAAATCAACATAAAGATTGACAGTGCCGTGTACTGTATGTGGAAGCGTTACAGCACAGTTTCACTCCGCTTGAACCTGAAACCAACTGTACATAATTTAGGCAGGCAGAGAAATAAATTATATTTTGTCAAAACTACAGTGTAAAAGGGTGTACTTTAAATGCACAAGAGCACACATTTTGAAGCCTTTCTACATTCTCATTTTCTAACATTCAATAGTCAGATAAGACGTTTTATACCACCATATCTGTCTGATCAATATAAAGCAAGTTCCAGCAGCCAGTTAGCTTAGCTTTAGCATCAAGACTAGCCTGGTCCAAAGATAACAAAACCAGCATCTCTAAAGCTCTCTAATTAACATGTTAGCATCTTGTTTTGTTTAAATCCTTTAAAAATCAGAGCGTAAAAAACAACAATTTGTTGTTTTACAGTGCCAGGCTAGCTGTTCCCCCTGTTTCCTTAGCAATTAATCTGGCCATTATTTTTTTTTAATGTCAGATATCGGTGACAAATCTCCAAGGTGACGTCTTCAAAATGTCCGTAAACCAAATATATTTTGTTTCCAATGATATAAAACGGAAATAACTTAAATTGGAGACATTGGAACATTTTTTGGCCATTTTGCTTGATAAATGTTTTAAATATATACTTGTAATAGTTGGCAATACATTTTCTGTAATTTCATATTTTCTGCAAATCAGAGACAGATGGCAAGTGGTGTCTTCTGCAAAGTGTGGTCTTAAATTTGAGAACAGCTGTAACTCTCTCTATAAGCTCTCTACACCATGTTCTGTGTTTGAACTAACTGTACCAAAGGTTGCAAAGTTAATTTGAAAAAGATGAAGTGATTTTTAAAACCGCTATGCATGAGAACCTTATAATTGGAGGCTTATTGTCTGTTTAGAGGTCGAAAATGTCCCACAGTGGTAATGATGAGGTTCAGAAGTTAAAGTGATCTGTTCAGTAATCTGCAGGCAAGCTGAATAGAAAAATGTATGTGCAAGCCAGAATAATAATTATCTGTGTGTCTGTGTGTTTCCTACCTGTCCTTGACTAAGTGCACTGAGAAAGGTTAATTTTCACCATGGAATTTTTATTCACCAACTGAGTCACAAAAGAAATGAAAAGACTGGACCAATAGGCTGATCTTTGTTTTCAATACATCAACATACCTTTAAACATTGAAAAGAGTGGAATTGTTTGTCATAGCATAGGAAAAATAAGCATGTTCATAGAAATAAATGCTACAGGAAAAGCAGCAAGCATAAAAAAAACCCCAAGAGACCATAATACAAGATTTTATTTTATTTTATTTATTTATTTTATGAAGTTTTAGGACTCATACAAAGATCTTTAAACAAGGTTTTGGGATGCAGTCACATGCAGCTACATTCAGTCTCTGTCTAACATGGAATTTTTTTTCTCAGTTTGGTGCAGAACACTGCATTTTAAGATGTCAATGCAGCTTTCGCCCACAATCTCTCGCATCCTAAGCTGGCAAGTGGCATGTTTGATAACTTTCATCTCCTCTGCTTCTTTTCACGGCTTTCTCCTTTAACCTGGCTGCCAGGAATGCAATAAACCTCAGGTACCGTATTAATGATGTTGTCTGTTGTGTTCGCTATATGTGTGTGTGTTGTGTGTGTGTGTATGTGTGTTCTGCTTTTATGCGTTTCCAGCTGTCTTGTGTTTGTGTTTCTGCTCTGGGTTTTATCTGCGTCTGTTCCCCATTTGTCGTATCTGTAGCCCCTGGTAGACTTCTTTAATAAATACCTTCCACTTGCAGGCATGGAGGCTGATAAAGATGAAGAGGGAGGCCTGTACCACACTCCAATTGTATTACCACAACATCAACAGCAACATGAATTGAATTCTTATACAGCAGCCCAGATAAAAATGTGGTTGGTTTTTGATGTGAAAAACAAGCATGCTTGGTTGAGAATGGACTTGATCACTTTGCGAGATGATGACAGAGGAATGATAAACATCACTCTGGTAGAGCTTATGGGCCTGTAAACTGAGATAATGACAACAATTTAGCTGATTGATCTCAAACACTGTGCCTCTCTGCTGATATGCTTGATAATAGTATTGACTGTCTTTAGGCTCTATGGCTCTTATAATCCCTGCTGTGTGGGTGTGGTTCTGTTGGGTCTTGCCTGTTGAGATGATCCAATGATGGTGATGTGAATGTGCTAAGTATTTGATTATGATAGAGTTAAAAGATATTTATCCAAGCATAAGACAAGCTGTTTAGAAAGGAATCTATCATATTTGTGGTATTGGCTTTACTGATAAAGCAAAGAAACATTCCCAGATATATCTGGAACATCATGGAGTCCTGCACTGTCCAAGCCGAAATGAATTGCAAGGAAGAGGTTTAAAAGATCAGAGCTCAAGGTGTTGAGCAGTCGGACCTGCTGAGGAATGCGAGAGCAGGGAGAACAAACCTGCCACTCTCGGCTGCAGAAAAAGCCGAGCTCCTATTTTTAGAGCTGTCCTTTGTGACAACCTGCTCTGCTTGAGCTGTGCAGAGATACAAAAGCCTCCGTTTTGAATAGACATTGTGTAGGAACCGCAGCTGTGAAAGAAGAAGTGGTTCATTGTACGCATTCCTTCATTTTTGGATGTTTGTTCAAAATTATTTAGTGGAGCATTTAAGGGCTGCAACCAACAGTTACTTCATTATTGATTAATCTGTCAAGATGATTGATCAATAATTTGGTCCATAAAATACCATAAAATAAATATATTCAACTTACTCTTACTTGAGGAGTTTCGAACCGGTGATTATTTGTCTTTTATTGCTTCAAAAGTGACTTAAACGATTCATCAAAACAGTTATAAAATATTTACAGATTACTGACTGATTATTAGAGCTTTTACTTTGTTTTTGAATGAGTAAAGACATGAAGATTACTCTTTTGTCAAACATAGTCATGGTGAATAATGAATAAAAGACATGGCTCATTTTAAAAAAAAATATAAATATGCATTTTTGTCCTTTGTTTCTCTGTATCTTATTCCCAGCACAGACTCCCATAGCAAAATCATTGTGTATAGTTATTAATAGCCAAATATCAGACATTACGCTTTGATGGAAATGGATATTTTTGAGAATGCTCACACCAACCAGCTGTGGTTCATTTCTCAACCAGTGTTATAGGACACGCTTACTGACATTTGATGTGCTTTTCATGTCAGTTTTGACATTCAAAGACCTTTTTGAAAGTTGGAGTATTTTCAAGGGGTTTGACAGGTGACATTTATTTTCAATGGTAATGAGCCTGCATGGCGAGGATAACAAAGCACATTGTTTTTCTTGTTTGTGTCGCTAAAATTTGATCAAAATCTTTCTAAACAATTCATAGCTGAACAGTTTGATCTGTTCAGCTTGTTTTAGACAATGCTGGATGCTGCAGGCGATACTTGAGATATTAATAACAATGCTAATTCTGCTTGTCTTGTTAAATAAGGGTTAAAATATGTTTCCTCTGAGTCTAAAAATAGCATTTTTCAGAACTGCCTTACTTCGTGTTGAGTGCCCAGTCCCACTGATGCATCTTAACGTTGAGAAAGACAGATTATAAAATAAGAACATAATGACAGACTGGTATCATAGTGGTTTGGTGTTTTTTGTTCGGCTCAAAACGGTAGTTTAGTGGTAAAAAAAAAAAAAGACTTTTATTAAACCTTCACCTAATAATGTTATATTTGAATGAACACTGGTTTAATAGTAAATTTAGCCACAGGCAATTCAAGCAATAAAATGGAGAATCAAACTGGCTAGATGTTATATTCTCTTACATGAAGTGTCACAATATGATGAACTGTAAAGGATGATACCAATTAACACATCAGATTCCACATGAGCAGTTATTGCTCACCCAGAGATAAATTTCACCCCTTCCAACAAATCACACTATAAAAGCAGTTTTAAATCCTGACTTATAGACTTCTTGTCCCATCAGAGAAATATTCACTCCCATTTTGTGATTATCATCGTATTAAAGGATTGTCTTTTACTTTTTGGTGTGGACTCCCCCCCAGTGTTGTATAGCTAGCTAGCCAAGTCATTTGTGAATATTTGAGAAGCTGCAGCCCTAAAAAAAATATTGTGTGTGGCTACATTACATTCTGGTTTTATATACATACAACTATTGGATGGATTGCTTGGAAGTTTTGGACAGTTGTTCATGTTTCACAGAGGATGAATCCTAACTTGAGTGATTAGTTTAATTACCAAATGCAAGCATGCTAAAATCGAGAACATGCTAATACAAATTATACCTGCTGATGTTAACATTTACCTCTAAGTACAGCCTCACAGAACTGCTAGCATGGCTGCTAGCATGTTAGTTGGACCGTTAGCTTTACGCATGCATTTGACGCATAATGGTTAAAGATTGCCTCCCCTTTCTTTCCATGTCTTTCTGTTATGGAATGGAGAGAAACGGGATCATTTAGGGCGAAACAGAGAGGTGAACATGCTCCTTGTAGCTGACTGTCACACCAAGACAACTTCCTCCCGCCCCCTCACTGACTGCTGCCATTGTAAAATTAAAGACTTCCAGTTCAATACCTTCTACAGTTAGTCTATAACCTGATCCGGAAACCTTAAGTTACTGATCAACTTTTCACTCACTTCCCAACAATCTTACTTTGCCACTTATTCTCCAAGAGTGTCTCTTTTCATTCACTTTTTTTGATGTATGTATGCACCTTGTAACAGGCGCAGGGGCACGACAGATGGTTTGCCCTTGTAAAACCTACAAGCGTAATCTTTTAAACGTGTCTGGCTGCCTGCTTTCTGCCAAATTATTTTCAGAGCAGCGTGCAGGTGAAAACAGTTTGATAAATGAAATAATCCCGTGGGCTGTAGCAGCTATGAAAATGCCGTCTCTTTATTAGATCATCTCTCTGGTCTAACAATGCTATTTAGAGCCATCGTAATGGGACCAGCGTCAAGGATTAATGCACCGAGCTGGCAGCCAGGAGGGCTGTGTTTTCTCTATATGAGGCGTTCTGTTGGTGTACAAACAAATTCAGTGAATAAGGATAGACACGGATCAATAAATCAGAGTAGGTTGAGTTTGATCCTATCATAGCCAGTGTATCTCCATGAGAAGGCATGCCTGTTGAAAGTTTCTCGAGCAGGATTATGAAAAACTACCTGCTCAGTCATTGCAAGTTAAGTAAGATGTAACTGAAGTTTCTGGTGATGATTTAGTTTTGTTTATTTAGATTCTGGCCGGTTGATCATATAAGTTTCTTCTATGCACTGTAGAATTGACCTCACTATATATTTTTTTCTGAATGTGGAAACGTCTCATGAAAAGATCAAAACCAATAATTCATTTGGATACAGTACTTGTAAGTAGGATCAATATCTTACTCTTCTGTGCCATAAAACACATAATTGAGTGACATCATTGCACTGGCTGACATGTTTTTTTTTTCATTACCATAAACATAGCTGTAGTTTGCTTCCCACAGATTGCCCTGCTGCTGTAAATACTCACCAATTTACCAAATGCATTAATCCACTGCTGAAAATAGTCTTTAACGAACAAATGATTTACTGTTGTTTGAGAAACATTTGCTAAGAACTACAGTCGCCCACTGTTTTAAGAAATTATTTAGCTTTTAAAAAAAAAAAATGAAAAAGTATAAGTGCGTTCAATTTTTGGAGACCCACATGTAGAGGTTGGAGTGGAAAACACAAAGGTTTTCAGAGATAGATGAGCACAATACTGGTTTTGGCACTTTCATGGATGTTGAGAGCAATAAAGTGGAATTTAACATTTAAGTGAAATTTAAAATTTCAGTCATGTTCTTCACAGTGATATCAGCTCTGAGTGAACACGCAAGTCTCCTGTAAAAACGCGTGAAATGTGTGTGAGATCCGAAGCATTTCTCCAGCCTCTGTTTGTTCTGCTACTGCATTATTAAACCTTACCTCTAGTGTTTTGCTCTTTAGCTGGGAATGTATAAGAGCCACAGTGAAGTCTCAAAACACCAGAATTTCTGGTGAGGAACTGAAATATCGAATGAGGAACCAAGCCTCTGCAGTCCAGAGTTGACAAAGGTTGTTTGTTTATATGTTTTTTTGGGTGGTTGTGAGTATGCATCTGGCAGTAAATGTAATTAAGGAAGTTATTCTCAAGCTTTAACATGCTGAAGGACTGATTTTATGTCAGTTCTGTGTTTGTGTATGATTTTAATGCAGAAGATTCTGGTTATATGCTCTAAATCATATTGGCTAAAATCTTCAGTAGAATGCTTGAAATGCAAACTGGTGCATGAGTTAAAGAGGGTGGAAGGTAAATGTTGTCTTGTTCTGGGTTTTTTTCATAATCACCCTTGAAATACTTGCCTTTTTGTGTGTGTGTGTCATATGTTTGTGCACGGGTGTGTCATCCAGCAGTGTAATGAGTATTTTATGGCTCTAATGCTACGCATCAGCAAGCAAAACACCATCACATGGCCTGCCCTATAAACGCATGGAACAGCCATGCTGGGTTCACAGATTGTTTACAAACGGCAGATGAGGCACCGCCCCCCTCCACCTCATGCATTTAGCACACACTGCAATTGAGCACGAGTGCATTAAGGTTATTCTCAAGTGGCGTTTTTTCACGTCGCTGTCACAATCCTCGGAGATCGATCCTCCCCTGCCTCTCTCCCTTTACATTTAGCTTGTGATTAGTCAGTAAAAAAAATGATTAATTGGCTCGTTTGTTCCTAGAAAGCTTTAAATGAAGGGGGTTGGGCAGGAAGGTCTGATATTCCCCAGACGTGCCCTCCGTTGCCGCGGTGATGTTATGATGCCCTGGTCCTTTCCCCCTCGGCGATTGTTGGAGACGCTAATGATCGGGCTGCACAGCAAAGCACCTGAGCTTTTTTTGTTATTGTGATACATTACATCATGGCTCGGGGCAGGAGAGGTGATGTCATACCGGGTCTCCAGCTTCCCTCCCCCTCACCCCCTCCCACTCACCTCCCCATTACTTTGACTGGAGCAGCTCCAAAACCAGCTAGTTGTACAGTACGCTGCTTTCTAGGCATTGTCTGAGGCACAGGAGCCAGGGTGTCAAATGTTTTATTGGTTTTATGTGGTTATACATTTTCCTTTGCAAATTTTAGACCTGATCATCAAGTATGAAGCTCAGGTTTAGCATCATGATTCTTGTATATGAATGTACATAATGTATAGCTGCAATTAAATATTATTTTCATTATCGGTTGATTTTTGAGGTATTGTTTGTGACATCTTCAGATATCTTAATGCGTTCAACCAACCAAAGAAAACCCCAAAAATAAAAAAAAGACATTTTGCAGCTGCATACTCTTATATTGTTCTAAAATGAATTGACTTGACTCTCTCTTCTTTTTTTTCATAACATCAAAATGACATGAAAGTAACCGTAATGGAACAAGGTAGCGGCAAATGATTGACATGTCAATATTTCAGAAAAAATGGGGTGATGATAAAAAAAGAAAGGAAACAAAAAAAAAATCATATCTTCTTTTTGAAGTGTGACACTTCTCGGTGATGTGCTGCTTTATCTGCCATGAAGTGTAGATAAAGTGTAAATTATGACAGCTGGAGTTGGTGACATTAATCATGTGTCTTGTGTCTTGGTTGTGAATTGAATGGCTGATTATTCTTTGATGTGGATATGAACTGGAGCAGGTCTGTTGTTTATTGTCTTGGTTGGCCTTTAAACCCCCATTGTTCCCTGTGTTGTTGTTTTTTTGTCATTTCAAGTGCCATCTTCACATCTCTGTCAGGAGACCTTCATATATGGGACCTTTTGCATATGTAATATTCAAAGTCTCTAGAGGCTTGGCCTGCCACCTGAACACACACATGTGCTACACACATATATTCCCTCTTGCTCTCACAAAGCAGATAGGTGTATTTGTGTTGTTGATGTGTTGGTGACGCAGCTGCTCATTGTAGTACAGCTAAGATGAAGTCTCTTTTACACACACACTCTCTCTCTCTCGTTTCCCCTCCTTCCTCCATTTCGTCTTGCTGCCTCCATCACCACAGCAACTGAAAGCCCTGTAGGGTGTGTAGGGGGCTGGGTGGATGGGAGGCTGAGGGGGGCTCGTGCTCACCCAGTTGCCATGGCTATTCCAGCTGAGTGACAGTGACAGAGTGACATCATTGCTGCCAGTCTCTGTGTTTCGCTGCTCCCTGCCCATTTTGAACACTTTTTTTTCTCCAGCTCAATCTCCCTCTTTTATTCAAGAAATGGTGCTACTCTCTCACTTTCTGCGTGTTTTACCTCTTTTACTCACTCTCTCAAGAGCAAGTGCTGCTGTCTCCCTGCCCAGGAAATGGCTCTCCTTCATTCCGTTACTATACCAACCGGCTTCAGCCATGGTCTTGTGCTGAAGTGAGCGTGATAATGGCATTACTCCCACTGTGCTCCTCTACTCCCTCCATCCCCTTCTATCATCCATCCATCTCTTGGTCTACCTTTTGATTTATTTTCTCCCTGCCACCATCTCAACTGTGTATCAGCTCTTTCCCAACGTTTTGGTTTTTGTGTCAGCTCTCCCTCTCATCTCTCTTCCTCACTTTCATGTTCTCATCCACCCTTCTCCTCTTTCCGTCTCTCTATCTGCGCTGGGGGTGTTGAAAGTCCCTCCAGTGGAGCTGCAGGCTGCCATAGTGGCTGCTCTTACAGCATCACTGTCTGGCAGGGAGGAGGTCCTAACCTCCCCCCACCTCCTCTTCCTCCTCCACCACCAACACCATCCCCTCTCCCCTCCTCCACCCCTGACACACATACACACATCCCCTTGCTCCTTACAAACAAACCTCTGGGTTTAACGTATACAGTACGTCGGTGGAGGCTGCAGGCGTCTCGGTCTTCAAATAACGTAATGGTGCATGAAGGCGTTTGTGTGTGCGTGTTTTTTCGTGTGTGTAGCTTTGCTTTCGGGAGAGGGAGGGGAGAAAGAGAGATAGAGAGGGAAGGCGGAGGGCGCAAACGTGAGTGAAAGTGTTGTCAGCCATTTTTCTCATCTTTTTTTTCTTGTTTTCTGCTTTATTATCGACGTGCCGCTATTCTTCGACTGGAGATGTGATTGCCAAGTAGGCCCGGCTCATCTTAGCTTGGATAAAAGGATATATTTCTCTCTCTCTCTCTCTCTTCCTCCACCTCCTCCGTGGATTGAAGATATTTATGTGGGAAGCAGCGAGGAGGCTGGAATAAACGCAGAAGCTGGTGTTGGTTTGGAGGGTCTAATCAAGCGAAGGAACAGCGGTTACTCCCTCAACTATCGAGCCGCCGCCTCCTTCCAGAGAGACGGCGCAGCCGAGGGGAGGGGAGAGGGCAGGCGGCTTGGTGGAAGATGGGGGTCTATGCTGTGGCATAGAGCACGTCCGGGATGTTAGATTTTAGCCCGGCGAACATTTTTTCATTATGAAACCATTAGCAGCATCAGACAGCAATGGAGTCCCGAGCCAGCAAGATAAAACCCCGGTAAGTATCCTATTGACGTGCAACGTTTTCTCTCCACCTTTCTTTTCGCTCTCTCTCCCTCATTTACGACCCACCAGATATGATTACCGGCCCTATAATGGATGTGCATCGGATTTCTATCGAGCCTCTGCGAGATGAATGAACGCAGGGCAGGCCAAGGACGCAGCAGAAAACCGAACGGGCTGACCAGAGGCTGATTATTGCCCTGTCGATCCTCCGATGTGTGTCAGTGTGTTGTACTAGAAACGGCCGCCATGTGCTTGCTGTCACTCGCGCGCGCAGACAGACGCACGCTCACGTGAATTACAAGGACTCTATTGATCTTATAGGCCTTGTGCGTTCTCCTAAAATATCCGCTTTATAAAAAAAATATATCAGAATTTATCTTATTAGAAGCGAAAACAAACCAGGTCAATATGTGACCAATAATAACACATAGACATATCGTCGATGGCCTGGTCATTTTTTCCCTCCCTCTGACACACATCCAGCGGTGCAAATATATATGTGTGTTTAACGAACGACGTCTCAGCCCTCATTATGTTTTACGACGCGCCGAGGTGACAATACTGGAATGTAGGTCTATAAGACGTGCCCATGGAATTAACCACGCCAGGTGTCATTTGAATTAAAAAATAGTACAAATTAGCACAAGTAATAGATCATGGGTGTTTTGATGGTGATGTCATGCGTGCAGCGATGAAGCTGCCCTAAATTCAGTTATCCCACCTTTTAACCTCATAGCCAAACTGTTACTTTCCATCACACAATGACTAAATCGATCCTTTACACTAATACAGATTTGGTCTTTTCGTGATTTTACGTGTGTTTTTCCTCGATAATCACGAAGTACTAGTTTGATCCTCCGGTTTGTTTGGTGCTGTTGCTGCTGCTGGTGGCGCTGTCCGTGGTGCTGGAAGCAGCCTGCAGCTCCAGCAGACACTCGGAGGCCTGAGCTGATCTGCACTTGAACGGTAAACGGATTGATCGACTGTCAGCGTCGCTGGCATCACTCACACACCGGGACCACACACGTAGGCTACACACACGGAGGCAGGCCTGTAAATCACACTGACGGACGGTTCCTGGATCGCAGAGCACAGACGCTGAAGGAAAAATCACCTTAATATTCATATAATAGTCATAAATGTGCCATTATTGATGGCATATCTCATCCAGTTTCCACAGGCATTGTAGGATAACATACCAAGAGCCTTAAAATCAATATCTAAGAGGGTTTTTTTCTAATTAAATTAATTTCTAAATTGTCTAAACACTATATAATTTCTTATTTGAACATCTTTTGTACCATTTTCTGTGTTTGAAGTGCCATATGTAGTCATAAACAACTCTCCTGTATGGATAGTAATGTTTTCTCTAACACCTCTGTCATTTTAGAAATTATATGGAGTACATTGTGGTGCTCAGCTGTATTTTGATGCTCAAGATACCTTGACATCAGCACTATTAGCATTTCTTGCTAATAATGTCTAGTCTCCAAGATGTGCTGTGTCATTTGAGTAATACCCTTGTTGAAATGGACCTTTCACCATTGATTTGACTGTTTTTTCCAGGGATGTAGCAAAAACACTTGACCAAGTAAGTAGTAGACACTCTGCACACTTATAATATCCTTAAAATGTCTATCATAGGGTTACTTGTGACTTTGGACTTGTAAAGGCAAAACGGCACATGCGCCACCAAATTCTAATTGAAGAACTGTTATTGGCAGGATAGAATAGATGGAATGAAAGCACAACACACATGCACCTCAAGTTAGATAAAACAAGCAGACAAGCCAGCAAGTGAATACAAATGGAAGTTATGTAAAACATAGAGAAACATGAATGCAATAATGTAAGTTTGGCTCATTTTAGAATTGTCTGTCTTTTGAGAGTGTGGAAGTTAGCTACCGTATTAATTCTGCAATCAGGGTAGAAATTAGGACAATTTTGTCTGGAAGTTTTTTATTGTGGCACTGACTTTTAGGTTAACTGTTTTTTCATGGAGTTTTGCATGTCTACCTCTTTTGTCTCTCCTTTGACTCTTGCTCTATATACTCTCCCTGCCCCTTCATTTGATTTTTGTTTCTTATGTTTTTAGCATACAAATCAAGGCTTGTGTAAATATTCATTTACCCCAGCGGGAGACCCACCAAGGGTAGAGTCAATAACAGCCACCAGATCTTATTACAATAATGACATCCCCATAGTAGGCTTATGACCACTGGCTGCTAGATGTGTAATTCCCTAATTGCTTCTCTTTCCTCTGGAGACCCGTGATTTCCATTCTTATGGCTGCATTTTATCTTAACTGCAAAAAGGCACATCACAGTACAATTCATGTTGATTTATTAGGTTATGATGGGTGTTTATGGCTTTATCTTTTGGCAATAGCTTGGCCATGAATGCTGTCTCCTTATCTTTGAACATTTTATTGAATTAATGGCTATGTACTGAAGACCTGAGTCCAAGTGTTTTAGCCTTGCAGGGCTCAGATAATAAATCAGATAGAAATACTGGGGGCTAGACGCTGATACCTTTCTGTGTACCACTAATATAACATTTTTTTTCTTTATTTACTTGAAATTTTGTCACTTATCCCATGTTATCTTGTTAACAATTTGCAATAATATGAAAACAGACTTTTTTGCAGATTTATTGATATTTTGCACATCCCCCAACATACTTAAGGCAGGAGAAGGACTTTTTACAATTGACATCTGGAACAACAATGATTGTAATAGCAGTATTCCTCATTGTAGGTAATCATCTCTCCTTGTCTAACTGCTGGCTTGTGTGTCACTGACTGGTTGAGCTGTAACCAGGGAGGGGAAAGCCCAGAGAGCATATCAGGCCCATTTAATCGGACACCCTGCCGAAAGGGTTTTAATCTCTTGATCCGCGAAGCCCGGGAAGTGAGAAGCTGCCGCCATGGTCAGGAGAAACTCTGGGATGTGACTGCTGTCTCTTAACCTTTCAACATTGGCACCTCTCCATTTAAGATGACAAAGCTAAAACCACATATTTATAAAGGAGCAGCACAAATTCAGGCACGTTGAGTCGCTTGAATTCAGAAAGAAAAATCTAATTGTTTTTGTGCTTTACTCCATAATTTAAACCTATGAAACCAACAATTTAAATTTGACTCGTTTTTTGAGAAAATATGAAACTGTTTTTTAGACTCCGTTATGTTTTGTGCACTATGGAGGGTTGCTTTTTGTTTTGCTTGGCCACCCACGATATTGGACATCTAGTGTGGTAGCACAGATTCACTCCCAGCATATAAAGGCGGTAACGAGATTGAGAGCCAGCCAACGCTTCCACCCAGGGCTTCCACCCAGCAATCTAGGTCATTAGGTCTACAGTGTAATTTAAGGAGCGCCACATCTGCTTGCATGTAGGCAGAACTGGGTGTTGTGGCTCGAGCATTAGAGCGATGCCTAATCCTCCTGTGACAGCTGATTGTACGTATTTTCAGCTGGTGGTTTTGCCGAGCTCACTTCATTTGTTTGCGAGAGAGCATTGAATTGGGAGCAAAGGAGTGCAGAGAGACCTATATAAGGTAGGAGAATAATCACAATTTCATGCTATGGTTGATGGTGAGCATATCACTTATAGATTTAAACGATAGCGTGCTAGCACAGATTCTGCAGATTGATTGGGGTTAACAGTGCACTGTACATGTATTGCCATGTTGTCGTGCCACTGATTGGAGAAGCTTAATGAGTGCATGTCATTATTGTTGTGCTGGCATCCATCTTTGCCCAGTCTCTTGCATGCCATGGGGCCGAAGAGGTCAGTGGATCACATGCTCATAGATTGAATGGACCCTGGCGTATTGACCGACAAACAGATGACCTAAATGAGTGGAGTGAAAGGATTAAGTGTTTATTATCCTCTCCCTTTATCCCTCTTTCCTTCCCTCCCTATATCTGTCCCTCTTTCCGGGGGAGGGGCTTGTAGTTGATGGGCTCTGTTGGGAGGAGGTGGGACCTTTCTAGCTGGTTGTGAAAACCAGTTGGGATATTATTATTGACATGTAGACCAGTCCAGTGCATGGTTGAAGGGCTGTATCGACATCCTCCACATGACTGGTCTTGTACTCTCAATAATGATAATATTCAATTAATTTACCCATGGTGCACTTCTATTCATTGAATGTGCAACCAGAATGTTAAGAACAGTTTAGCCATTTACTTAACATGGAGGTTGGCTTTGATTCCTATATGGCAGTTTTCTTTCTTTTTTTAAAGGCTTGAGCTAATGTAAATATCCTTGGATGTTTGTGGCTCTCAGCCCCAAGGCCATTCATTTCTGCTGTAGACATATCAACAATATATGCTTTAATTTCGAAAATAACGAGTCACTTCATTGCAATTGATATACCATTGTGATCTATGTGTTCAGTGTGTGGCTGTAAACCAAATTTCCTTTGGGATAACAATTAAGTTGAAGTTTTGGATTGAAGCCTCAAAGCCACAACACTCAGATGTCCAGTAATAAATATGAATGGTCATCGTTGTAGCTCCAACATAACTTCACCTCTGAGGTTTATATTACATCAGAGGGATATACAGCACTGTAATCTGTTTTGGTCCCAAAAGTCATCCGAAGTAAATGCGATGAGGCTTTATCATTGCAGTTACAAACAGACAAAGAGATTTGTCACACTAACACAATAATGTCCAGTCTATAATAATAACAATGTGGAAATCAGCTGGAGGCGTTCAGAGTGAAGTCGACCAGACAAGGGGATGGGAAATAGCAGGCTCATAGGGGTTAGTGACTGACTGGGCCCTCCGGTCAACCATTTTAGTTAGTGCAGCCAGCCAGATAATTAAAAGCGATGGCAATCTTTGACACAGTGTAGTCACATCACACCTCAGTGCCACAGGAGCTGTACTGTCTGGCTCTCGGTCTCTTGTCGTTGACACACAAAGGGCCTTTGTGACTAGATATATCTTATTTTTTTATTTCACCCCCACAAGCAGCTCAGAAAGGTGTCAAAATATCTTCTGCCTAGTCAATTTAGTGCCAAAGCACCTTCAAGCTCTTCAATTTTATTGTGACTCTGTCTCAAAGGGCAGATCATGAATATTGAGAAGTATTTTAGTCAAAACTAGTTCCCAATATCCACAGTGATAATTCTGGCAGCAATGCATGTTTCCTCCCATTCCCAAAACTCTTTAATTAAGCCATAATTCAGATGAGTGCTTCGGAGGCTCTAACAACGGGTGTTTTCTTAGAGTGCTTTCAAGAGCACATGACGGCTCAAACCCATTTACTTGCAAATGAACCTCCAAAGATGTATTTCTGTCCAATCTCTTCCATTTGTCATTAAAGTGTGACATCAATATGTTGCTGCTGTTGAGTCTGATTTCCAAAAAATATTTGAGGCAGTGCAATTATTTACAGCTCAAAGTGCATTTTGAGGCAGATGACACTAACACCCACACTACTGTACCTCAGAGGCTATTTTACCTTTCAAGTACCAAGAGCTTAAAGCCTAGCTGTACGATCTGTCCAATGTCACTTGCTCGTTTGTGACTGGAAGGTCGTCATTTCAATCCCCCAGACCAACAGGATAAATGTGGGTGGGGAAAGTGAAAGACGGCACTTGACCCTCCCTTATTACTACCACTGAGGTGCACTTGAACAAGGCCCTTAACCCCAGCTGCTGGACTCAGCTGCCACATCTGAAATACAGCAGTAGTTAAACAAAACAAAAAACGTACACTGACTCTCTAGATGTTTAGACTTAGCTCTGATATCATATGATGCATGAAGCAACCCATTTAAATCGGCCACTTTTGACTTTTAGGTGTAAAATTTTAATGTTGATGATCTTCCACAGCCAGAAGTGGAGTTGGAAGCGGCTCAGAGCAGTGTCCCTGCTGAGTATCAAATATATATTAGTAAATAAAACATTTTGCCATAAAATATTCAGGTCTATAGACTGTGAACTAGTTTACGCAGTTTGATTAAATTAATAATTCACCCCTCTGGCATTCTATTCAAATATGATGGTTTTCATTCGAAAGGACTATATAATGTGCACATTCCAATACAAATTAAATGTAAACTATAATATTTTCTTGACATTTACAGAATGTAAATTGACCATGTGTTGATATATGAAGTAAAGGGCTTCATACACTTTTTTCTAATTGTAGATACCTCAGTTTGAAAGTATTGATGCACAGTACATGCGTAGAGCTACATCGATTAGCGTGCCGATTATTATCTTAGTTAATGGATAATCATTTTGTCTATAAAATCCCCAAAAATAGAGAAAAGCTTATGTAAGTCCTGTTAAATTAAAAAGTTGCAAACCCTAAATATTTAATTGATGATTTAAAAAAAACAGAAAAGCAAAAACTACTTGCATTTAAGAAACTGGCACCAGCAATTGTTTGGCATTTTTGACTCAATTAGCGATTATCATGTATTGTAGTTGCAGATTAATTTTGTGTCGATTGACTAATCTTTTCAGGTCTAAGGCTCCACATATAGATAGTACCGCATGTTCTTCAAACTACTATACTGCTATTGTTTCTGTTTCATCTATCACATCTTAAAACATAACTAGGGGGTTTCTGATGTATTTTACATTTCAGGGTCATTTCCAAAGAGAAGTGGGTTGGCTCATTCACAGCATAGTTACAGTAATTACAGCAGGGCTTTCTAGTACTTTATACAGTATGAATTACTCAGAGGGGTTTCCCCCCCATTACTGCCTGGTGTTCATTTAGGTTATGCAAGTTGGGCGCCTTAATTAGGGTGTTTCCTTCATGCATGCAGCACTTCTTGTTGTTTTTTTCAGAAGCTCCAAGGAGCAGTAAAAAAAAAAAAAAATGCCTGTAAAGAATTTCTTTTTTCAGTATCCAAGTTTAATGCTCACTTTGTCACTTAGACTATGAAACCCTGAGGTTCATGAGACCCCAGGCTTTCTGATAAACAGACAGCAGGTTTAGTATGTTCTTTAACTAGCACGCAGAGGAAGGAGACTCTTTTATTCAGTCCTCTGGTGCTGTATTACACTTGATAAATACAGTGTGTTTGACTGATTCAGTCAGATGATTCAATTAACATCTCCTTTTTTCTGCCTTTCCCTTGCTTTGACAAGAAATTATGTGTAAAGTTTAGCTCTTGCAGTGGGACTAATTAATCTCTTTTGTTCTGTTAACATTGTATTATCACAGCTGTGGAATAAAGATAATCCTTACTATTCATGAATACAATTGAGTGCTTTAGGCTACTTTCCAATTAAAGTTAATAGGGCAATATTTTTTGTGGTTTGTGTATAAATCACATGCAAAAAAAGACCTTACAAGAGCAACTGTAGCAGCAAATATTCAGGCTCATCATTTACAACTAGGGCATGGACTACTGTGTGTCCACTGTAAAATAGGAAAAAACAAACAAATGCAGTAATATCCAGGTAGAGAAGATCTTTTCGTTGCAAACTGAAGAACAACATGCTTCTAAGTGCGTTTCCACATGGCTGGCAGTCAGCATGAGTGTTAGCGTGAGTGAGCGGTGGTGGCGGCTGAGCTGGCTGATACTGACCATCTGTGTGTATGTTGTGTGTGTGTATGTGCAGCTCCCCGCAGACTTCAGCAGACTTCACCTGGCCGACGGCTTGCACCCACAGGTGACCCACGTCTCCTCCAGCCACTCAGGATGTAGTATCACCAGCGACTCTGGAAGCAGCAGCCTGTCAGACATTTACCAGGTAAGTACGCCCCCCATTGGTGCTGTGTGTCCCCAGTTTGGACTCCCCCTGGATAGCTCACTAGGTGTGATCAGGGTTTTTTTCCCAGCTCACAATGGGCCTTTGGGGGGTGACTACACACGACAGTAAGCATGATCAGTCTGCATACATTTGGGCTGGGTGATAAATGGTTCTTAAACACATTCAGACAGAATTTCAATTGCTATCTTTATTCTCAATCATCACTCATCATTTTGGTGCTACTGATTTTCCTTTAGTAGTGGCCAAAACAATTTTGGGCAGGGTGCCAAAAATGTCTCTCTTTATTCATTTATTTTTACCTTTTGAACATGAAAACACTTAAAGAAACAGTTCAACATTTTGGGAAATTCGCTTATTCACCTAATTGCTGAGTGTTAGCTGAGAAGACCGATGCCACTCTCATGTCTGCACGGTAAATATGAAGCTACTACTAGCAGCCAGTTTGCATAGTTTAGCTTAACTTGTCCTTTTTTTATGTCCTTTTTTTAACAAGATATAATATGTTTATTAATTAGTTTTAGACATGGTGGTAAGAGGTTTTGTTACCTTGTTGGATGGAGCCATTTCCAGTCTTGAGCTAACATTAAGCTAAGCTAAATAGCTGCTGGCTGGTCTCACATTTATCATCTTCTCATTTAACTTTCCTTAAAGCAAAAAGGGCATATTTCCTAAAATATCAAACTTTTCCTTTAAGGAACTACAAATGAAAACTTCTGCTAATTTTAAAAAAGAGAGTAGTTAGTGCTCTGCCTTTTGAGTTACTACATGACATGTTAATGCATATAGTGTGAAATCAGCTGTTAGCTCATGTTTCTGACCTAATTTGAGGCAAATTCTGTGTGGATAAATTAAGAGGCCCAGCTCGTATTATTCCAAGTTGGTAAAACTCCCCTTGTTGAAATGACAAATATACCCTCTGGGACCACAGGTTAGCCTCATAAAGTAGGACAAGAGAATTTGGGAAAGAGTGTTAAAGCCTGGCAGACAAATGGGCTATAAGACACTAATAGGACACTGTCACTGCTCAGCGGGAGATAAGCAGACAAGCTGGGGACTGCAAGCAGGTGGTCTAGCCTACATCCTGACTCCAGCTCTGCCTCTCACTACCTCAAAGCAGAATTACAGAACTCCCGGGGAGGTGTGACGTACAGTCTTGTGTGATAAGGAGCTTAATGACCAATTTTTATAGAATATAGAATTTATAAATATGTTTTTGTGGTGAGTGTTACTAAGGTAATGAATAAATAACACTGAAGAAAGTATAAAGGAATTTTTTTTACTTTTTTTTTTAAAAATTCCTTCAACTACCCCCCTAGAGGTAAATAAAACACGATTTAGCTCAAAAGAACACACACACACACACACACAAAATCTCGTGACTGTGAACTTGCCCCAAACCCTGCAACTAATCCTCTTAACACAGAGCACCCACCCTATTGGCCCCAAATACTGTGTGTATGTTTGTAAGTGTGCCTGTGACTGTGCTCTGGAGCATCACTTCCTGCTGTATGGACCTCTTCTTGGCTTGTGTCTGTGTAAGCATCAGATCAAATTGTGTGAATACAGTTTTAGAATAGTGTGTTACGCCTGTATGAACATGTATTATCATAGAGATGTGTGTTTGGGTATGTTTAGCCATGCTGTGGCTGGCTGGGGCAGGTTGAACAGGTTCTTCTGTCCCCGATCTGTGATCCTGGTCTTAGAGCCATCTGCTAGCAGCTTTGCGTCTCTCTCTCTAATTTCTCTCTGAATCGCCTTGTCCTGTTCTCTTCGTTCCTCCTTTGCTGGATCTCCTGCTCAAACCGCTTTTAATCTACCTGTAGCAGCAGCTTCTCTATCTCTGAGTGCTATGTCTGTTCAGACACCTTTCTTTAACTTGCTTTGTCTCCGTCAACGTCACATGTGACTTGTCTGCTCAGTTTGTTGGAGATCTACTTATGTGTGCTTGTGCGACATCTGGTTTATCTTTTGTAAAGTATGCAATCTGTTTTCAGTGCACTTTTCTTACACCGTCCTGCACGAATGCATTCTATATTAACTGGACTGAAACAATGAGTTGATTTACAGAAAATTAATCTGCAAGTATTTGTTAATCTTTTTATGGTTTGAGTCCTTTTCAAAGCAAGAATGCCAAACAGTTGCTCAATCAAGCGCTCCAAATTTGAGGATTTGCTGTTTTTCTTTGTCTTTTATGATAGTAAATTGTATAATTTGGGGTTTTGGATTGTTGGATGAAAAAGAAATTGTAAGATGTCACTTTTGTCTCTGGGAAATTGTGGTAGACATATTAAAATTTTTCTTTTGGCATTTGACAGACCAAAGAATTGATAAATTGTAAGTAATCTGTAAAGTAATGAAAATACTAAATTTGTCTTTGGGTTACTACTACACCACCACATTGTCTTTTACTTTAATCTGCCAGTCTGCAGAGTTTATCTGCTACAAGCCCCCCCAACCTCCCCACCCGCCCCCAACATTTAGACCACTTGCAGCACACAAAATTAAAATGAACAAACATTAAAAATGGAGAAAAGGATTAAAATTAATCTCTTACTATCCCAGGGTAACCACCAAGGCTCCCCAAATTGTTTGTTTTATGCAACATTACTTTTTTTATTGTTAGCTAACGTTGCACCCTGCAGGTTACAGAATTATTAATGTGGTGTAGTAGATCACTACTAGTGATGTTTGTGGTCTTCTTTGTGGCTATTTTTAAATAAACTGATCGGGGGAGACTTGGTTCTTTACACTTGAGACCACAGGAAGTTAATGGTACAAAGAAATGTGATGTTAAATTTTCATTTTTAGCCTACATTACATTTTCAACTATTAGCAGATGCTGTTATGAAGAGTTGCTGAGTTTGAGAGTTGATAGGGATATAGATTTTTGATAGGAAGCATTGAATAGTTCAACCTCTGGTCCACCCTGCTGTCCTAATCTCCACAGCCTACAATGGAAGCATGCTGTGAAGAGTCCCACATCACTCTCACGTCACTTGCAACATGGCGCACTGTTTTGTGTCTGAATAAATCATGAAATTGGTCCTTCAGAAGGACTTTGAAAGCATTGATCCAAGAATAGTCCTGATGAAATATTAACAGCACCTGACTTGCCCGCTGACTCTTAATGCTTACTGCACATTTATGGGTTTTTGATGCATAGATGACACGAACGAGCCTGCGCACGAACACAAAGGCTCACAGGCAATCTGTAATTAAACACAACACGCTGATATGATGAAGGTGTTGTGTGTTAAGTGCTTTACACGCTCTTAAAATGAAATGTAGTCACTCTGCACTATGCATCCTCACTTGTCTTTTGCCGTTTTATGATTATTTCTTAATATATTCGCTGCAGATAACAAGTGTGGTGTCCATTGTGTTCCCTGTCCTCCTGCAGAAAATGAGAAATGAATATGCAACTTTCTGTGGTTTTATTCAATATTTCTTTTCAACTCTTGTCATTGATTTATTTCATTTTGAAGTGATAATATAAACTTGTGTTGTATACTGCTCCTTACTTTATCTGTGACTCTCTGCTGTCAAAATGCCTCTCAAGTGCACCCAGATCATTTGCTCCGCCCACCAGGGTGTGTGCACCGGTGACGCCCAAATGGCCACTCAGACACTGGCCTGAATCATTAAAGAGCCTTTTGCACATGGCGTTTAAGGAGAAATGACATAGGGTTTCTGTTAGACTGCGACTGGGACTGTGAGCCTTGAAAAATTAAAAGCAGACTGACAGTCTGGAAGGTGAAGATGCGTCTGGCTCTGGGATTTTGCGGACAGTTTGCAAAGGCAACCTTTTCTTCTCTTTCTATAAAGAAGCTTGAGGTTGGGCACCATATTGAGGTAAGAAGGTTTGTTTCTGTGTTGTGGCGGTGTAGCAGGGCTGATGCTTTGTAGTCCCGTTCCCGAACTGCTTTGGTTTGTTCCGTGAGAAGGGTTCATGTTGTGTGAACATAAACCAGGCAATATGGCCTCTCTGTCATTTATGGAAATATTTGCTTTGATGATAGCAGAGGAACTCCATCAGTATCACTCCTGCACAAGTAATTGCATTACTTTCGCTCCTTATCTCACTTCATTTTCTCAGCTTCACACATTTTCTTCTTGTGCTTTCAAAGAACAGGATCTGGCTGCGAGGCAGGCGGTGGAGTTTGCTGATGGGAGAGAGGAGAGGAAAGTTGGGAGTTAATTAGCTAGATACTATGCATAGCAGACTGTTTGGTATGCAGTGTTGACTTGACGTCTGTCTTCCTCATACTGTACTGAATTCATCTAATCTGCTTCATGAAATGGGTCAAATCTGCACAACAGTTTTACTGAGGCTCTTTCTTTATTTTGCTTCTGGTTGGAAATGCACTGTGTCGCAGCTGATGTTTTTACTGTAAAGTGATTTTACCAGTGTATATGTGCTATGTAACTTGCACCACTGTATCATTACGCTGAATTTCACACAGGTTGTTTGTTTATGCTGTCTGAGTTTTGAACACAAGTTTGGTCACTTGGTCAGCAGCTACCAACATTTTATTCGCTCTTTAGGCATATAGACAATCTAGAAGTATTTTTGTATTGAGCATGTAGGTAGGTGGTTTCGTCTCATGCAAAGCAGTGGCTTTAGATGGACACACGGGTCCATCTGAACTTTGACGTTTTGGTTATGCTGTTTGGCAAAGTGCTGATGCTGGATGGAAACACCAAATCCCTCACTTTGTTCAACTTAAATCACAGGTAACTGACTCAGTTGTCACCTGTTTACACTTTGTAGGCCACAGAAAACGAGCCAGGTGACATGGACCTGAGTGGCTTGCCAGAAACTGCCGTCGACTCGGAGGAGGACGACGATGAGGAGGACATCGAGCGAGCGTCGGACCCCCTCATGAGCCGTGACATTGTGCGGGACTGCCTGGAGAAGGACCCCATGGACAGAACCGACGATGACATAGGTGAGCACCTAGTTGGGGGTTTTATCGTGTTTTGATGTTTGTGTTGTAACAAAATGTGAGAGTGGAACAGTGTGTTCAAGTGTAGCTTGTAATAGCACAGTTGTAAATAAGGTTATTTTGCCATGCAGTGTTAATTTTTAAAAATATCCTGTCTATTTTTATGCATGCCTTAGAGTCGCTTCTTTGCAAGACTTCTTTACAGAAGAGTGTGTTTTCAAAGATATCAGTGCAAAACAAGCGCAGTTTTGTTCTCGGCTGAGACGGTATTTAATGTCCCAATTTTATAATAATAAAATGCCACACCCTTCTTATTTTATTTAAATCTGTCACAATAAATTTACATTTATCTGAAGCCTTTTTTTTTTTTTGCTTTTCTGTTCTTACTTACAATGTAGGCTTTCGAGTAATTCTCAAAGCCACGTCAGGCTTGCAGTATCATGTATCCATTAAAGCTATGACTCGACTCCAATGATAATGACAGGCATATTTATAAAAAAAAAAGTACACACTCTTGGAGCTTAGCTACAGATGTGGACCGGGAGAGGATGATGCACTGGATGTAGAGGATGAGTGCTTACCATTCTGCCCCTCCCCCCCTTTGCTGATCCCCCCCCCCCCCCCTGAGCACCCCTCCCTCGACCGGCAAGCTTTTCTAGGTCACCCCGGCACATCCTCTCGCCTCACCTCTCCCAGCACATTAAACTTTTAGTGCTTCCCCAGCTTCACACACAACGCTGTTGCCATGTCAAGCACAGGTCAGCCAGACCATCAGACTGCTGCTGGCCAGCCAGGAGGGGGGAGAGCTGGCTGGTAGATGGGGACAGAGATGGGAGTTAGGACCTCAGTGTAGGGTGCTGCAGAATGTCTTGGGCCTTGGATAATACAGAGCGTTTCCCTTGGCGACACACCCAGTCAAATACACCCAGTATTAAAGCCTACAAAATAAAAAATAAAATTTTTTTTTTTTATTACCTACCTCTCGCCATGCACACAGTAATTTTGCTTTTAAATGATCCTTCCCTTAAATATCTGCCATCGCCCCACTGCAAAGGAGGTGAAAAAGGAGAATTTTGTTGAACAATGAAAAGATAATATTTGAAAAAAAGAAAGAGAAACTTGTCTTTCCACATACAATGTCCTGGTTTTTCTACATGATCCACGGACATGACTGCACTAGAACAACTTTGTACTGGAGAAAATATCCCTATACAAACTGCTCACAGTGAAGTCTGTGGATTATCTGGAGTAAGAGGGAAATTGTTTGTGAAAGGACAGGTTGCTCTTGAGTTTTTCAAAATGTCATGGAGATACAGTGAATAGTTCAGAAAATTATTCACAACTACTAGTGTGTTAATAATCGTGTTAGTCAGGAAAAAAAATATTATTTTTATTTTTTTTCAAATGTGAGGGTTTTGGATGTCTTTGTGTTTTAAACTGTTGGTTGAAAAAATCAAGTAACAAATAACATGAAAATAATAGGCACCTAAATCAATAATGAAAATAACCATTCTCATTCTTGAAGTTTCATGCAACAAAGTCAGATTTTTTTTTGTGTGTGTGTAATGTTGGTGAACTGACCCTGTAAACTGGATCATGCTTGACAGAGCACTAAATATGAATTCAGTTTCAGTGTCTGCAGTGAACTCACACTGAGGTCACTGAGTAAAGTGTCAGCAATTATTCTCGGCTCGCCTTGGAACTGATATTTGGCTTTATGTTCTCCAAATAATGGTTCCTCTGTTGGCTCTTCACTGTGGTGATTATCCATTTTGATGCTCAGCCTCCAGCTCGTGCCTGCTTGGCTGGAAGTGAGGGCAATGCAGGCTTGCCAAGAGCATCGCTGCCTGTCACCTCTGTGTGTCAAGACTCTGTTTGCTCTTTTTTTTTCTCAACCTCTTCCACTTCCTCCGCTGTCTCTCCTCTGTCCCTCTCACAGAGCAATTACTGGAATTCATGCATCAACTGCCAGCGTTTGCCAACATGACCATGTCAGTGAGGAGGGAACTCTGCGCGGTCATGGTTTTTGCTGTGGTCGAACGCGCCGGCACCATCGTTCTCAACGATGGAGAGGAGGTGTGTGATAGTGTATATTCATGAACACATAAGCCCTCTCTTGTGACTCGTCTTGCCTTTAATTCTGTCTCTATTTGTGTGTGTCTCTCTGGGAACCAAACTCTGGTTTCACCCCTTTACATCAATGGATCTTTTTTTCTTCTATTTGATGTTTTTTTTTCCTGCTCTATTAAACCTGAACGGCAGACAACCCTTATCACGAGGCCTTTAGGCAACGAAAGCCGGCATTACTTATTCTCTCTCTCTGGTGAAGACACCACATGAGATTCAATGAAGGCAATTTGCTTGGTTGTTGCTATGATGCTCCCAAACAATAAAGAGCAGACTTTGCCTTGAAGGCCGGATCACTTTAGTAAATGTCCGGTCATAGAGAATTCCAGGGTCATTGAGCATATTACTGCTGTCGGTGTAAAAGATGCAAATCTCAAAAATGTCTACTTTTCAGGAATTCTTGAAAACATTCTTATTTTTACTGTTGCTCAAAAAGATAAAAGATATGATTTTTATTCATTTGAGCTTATTGCAATTTCATATCCTAGTTAGCTCTAATAATCTAGTGCTATTGTTGTATCCCTCCGAGGAAAGTGCAAACCCATCTGTTTAGTTGCAGCCGTCCCCTTGTAGTGTCTGCATATGGTTCTATTTGATAAATAACTTTGAATCATTAAGGGACACCAGCTGTCAGGAATGTAACTTGGCTGAACTTAATGTGATCTACAAAGTTGTTATTATTATAGAATTTCTGTCTTCTTATATAATTGTTTTCTTTTCGTGTTCCCTTCTTCCAAAATCTAACTACTGTAATCATGTGTTGCGGCTCCAGCTGGACTCGTGGTCGGTGATCCTGAATGGTTCGGTGGAGGTGACATACCCCGAGAGCCGGACAGAGATCCTGTGCATGGGGAACAGTTTTGGGGTGTCGCCAACCATGGAGAAGGAATACATGAAGGGCGTCATGAAGACCAAGGTGGATGACTGCCAGGTAGGGTATTGGTTGTAAATGTTCATGCATTATATCAGTGTGTTTAGTGGGTCCATTTCATTTGCATCTCAGTGCCCTGACAACTTATGATGTTGAATCCCGCTGTGACCCACTTCTTCAAGTTTGCTTTGGGCAATAGTATTCCACTTAAATGTGAGAAACTACCCTTTTGAAAGAGAGTAGGCCAGCTCATGTACAGAGCAAGATTACATTATTTGCATCATGTGTTTAATTGGAACTAAGTACTAAACAGAGAAAGTAAAGACACTGAAATGTTTTTAGTCTTTTAATCATCAGGAGCTGAGCTCATCAGGCTCAGTGGCTGGGATGAGAAAACTTTTGCTCCTAATTAGTGAAAGCCCTTTTTTTCATAATTTATTAGTGGGAATAGCAATTTAGTCGCTATGCAGAATTTCTTTCTAGTCAGCTGTTATCGGTTGTAATTAATTTAACTTTCAGTTTCTGATGAGAAGGCACTAACAAATCAAGACATAAAAGGAGAAGAAATATCAAAAGTGTTCAAAATGTGTGCTGCAATACAGCTGAGCGTGTAGAATAACTTTATGTTCTAAGATTGCGTCTCTGTCTTGTTCAGTTTGTGTGTATAGCCCAGCAGGACTACTGCTGCATCCTCAACCAGGTAGAGAAGAACATGCAGAAGGTCGAAGAGGAGGGCGAGATTGTCATGGTTAAGGAACACCGCGAACTAGACCGCACAGGCACCAGGAAAGGACACATTGTCATCAAGGTGACCGATAACCATTCAGTCAATTCACATTTTCCTTAAACCCTCAGAAAAGGAGGGCTCAAAGAAGACTAGCCACTCAAACAGCCAATCAAATAATTACCTGCCGATATTTGAACAGGTTGGATGAAGGGTTGTTTTAAACCAACAACATTATAATTTTAAACCTCAGGGCACACCGGAGCGTCTCACCATGCACCTGGTGGAGGAACACTCAGTGGTGGACCCCACCTACATCGAGGACTTCCTGTTGACCTACAGGACCTTCCTCTCCAGCCCCATGGTCGTGGGCAAGAAGCTCCTGGAGTGGTTCCACGACCCCAGTCTCAGGGACAAGGTACGTGAGAGCAGGACCACCATATACCTGCATGAACTGATTAAACAATTCAACTATTAATCAGGGACAGAATGTCTAAAGAAAATATGCAGTGACACACGAGTGAATGCATAATGACACTTAAACCCACTTAAGCAGGGGTTTTCCATGGACCCATAGACATTTCTAGGTTAGGATGTAAACTACATAATTCACACACTTCTAGTCAGCCAGTAAACTGTATGTTGACCTGTGCTCATCATGTGATTGCTCCAGGTTACACGGGTAGTCTTGCTGTGGGTAAACAATCACTTCAATGACTTTGAGGGTGACCCTGCCATGACTCAATTTCTGGAAGAGTTTGAAAACAATCTGGAGAAAGAAGTGAGTATGATAACTGCACAGGGATTAGCCACATGCAAAAATCTATATTGTGTATGCCATTAATTGGACATTTTTCTTTTAAATCTGCTTTGTATTTCTTTCCAGAAAATGTGTGGGCACCTCAGACTGTTAAATATAGCGTGCGCTGCTAAAGCCAAGCCACGGCTGGTGACACTGACCAAGCCGTCCAGGGACTCTCCTCTGGCCTTCAGCCTTCTCGGAGGTCAGGAGAAAGGTTTCCGCATCTTCATCGATGCTGTGGAGCCGGGGAGCAAGGCAGCAGAAGTCGGCCTTAAGCGTGGAGATCAGGTACGATATCTTCACCTTCACCACTTTTGCTGTCGCTGCAGCATATGTTTGGCGTCGCACACAGTAACACTCCATAACATTAGCTTTTTTGCCATCTAAGTTGCACATATAGAAGCATTTAATCTGTCAGACAGCATACATTGCTTCTGATGTAAGAAAGTGTTTATTGAAATCTTGGGATTTCCTCTTGTTTTGAATGGAGGAAACCTATAAATGCAGCTGCATATAGCTTTTTTTTTTTTTTTGTCTGTAGTCTACAATTCTTGGGAGAAACCACCACTTGAATTGCTCTTTTTTTCTTGTGTTGAAGTTCATTTTTGTTGTGAAATTGGTTTTTGCTCTAACTAGCATTAAAAGTGTTTTTTTTTTAAAGTCTTAACTTGAACTTGCTTGTCTTGGCTTCCTCCCCGCAACTTGACTTCTCAACCATTTTCACACTCAGAAGTCTTCAGGGCTTTAAGCAAAGTCTCTTAATCCTTGAAACCATCTTGAGAGTGTCTGGATGCGAGTTAAGCCCTCTTGACTCCAAACATCCCCTGCAGCTGTTTCCCCAAAAGGAAGCGGAGAAGCTGACATCCTTGGAAGCATTCACTCTTTCATACATGCTCACACTTTCCATTTTTTAACAGTTTTAGACACCATCACCATCATCATCAGTACTATTGCCATTTGTTCAGTCATTGGACCATAAGTTGTTACAAGCAAAGTCTCACTAATCACTGCTGATCCCAAAACAGACTTTTTGTCTTATATGTATAAGCAGGATATATATATCCTGTACTTACGTTACAGGTCACCTTTACGTTACAGTCAAAGGTGATTTCCTTTTCCACTAAAAGAGGAAGCAGCAAACGCTGTTTACCATATTGTGTTAAAATTCAAATATCCGGCCGATATACAGAGGTCAAGCTGTTAAGACAAGACAGTTTGAAGGTGACATGGCCAACATTAATGTCAAAACCGTGTGTTGGACTAAATGCCATGATGTATAACATGCCAGGGAATTGTAATTTACTGTCTTTTTGTTCACTGGATAAAATATGTAGTTCAGTTTCTGTAATATTTTCAACACTTTCTGCACAGATCCAATATAGTGTGAAGTTTGACACAACACGTTGACAACTGAGGCAGAAAATTTAGTAGTTTACTGGCAGGTTTTTCTTTCTTTCCACCAGTGCAGCAATGAACTTCGGATCAGGTGGCCCTATCTTCAGGTTTCGTTTCTTTTTATTAGAGAGTACCTGCTCACCTCAGCATTTTTGCTTTACTGAGACAGAGATACAAAAGTTGAGTGTCTTATTCTTGTGAAGGCACAGAAGGCAAGATTTGCCCACTTAACCATGTTTTTTAAATTTTATTTTTGGTAACAAATAAGGTCTATATTATAGACATTTTGGTAAAATGCACCTAATATATTTCTTTCCTCTTCTTCCTGCAGGTCTTGGAGGTCAATGGGCAGAACTTTGAGAATGTCCAGCTTAGCAAAGCCAACGAGATTCTGAAGAACAACACCCACTTATCCATAACTGTGAAAACAAACCTTTTAGGTAAAGTTATTGGCTATCAAAATTTGTGAGCATTTCATGAGATGTGGTAATTTTTATCGTCCCTCAGAACCCTCACATGGGGTTGAAGATAAAGGGGTGGTTGGTGGGGAAGGGTTGTGAGATTATCAAAAGGAGAGGAGAGTAAGAAAACCTATGTCTGCTATATAGAATTATATTGAAATTCGTTCCTTTATTTTCCTTTTCTTGAATTGTTGCTCTTTTTTGGGAATTCATGGATGATTCACATCTTCAGAACTCCAAAAATTCAAATAGAACAATAGCAAGGAAAATCAATCTGTGAGGAGGGGTCACAAGTAGACATTTCTTAATTTTAACAGTTCACAAACCAAAAGGGTTGGGAACTGGTATTTTAAATTAATTGTAGCCAAACTTAATAATTCAAACCAAGAGAGGCCCTGGGTCCTATTATTTAATGAAAAGAGACTGAAGTACTTAAAAACTAAAAGACAGGAGAGAGATTTTCATCGTATTTTCATTAGTACAAAGTATATTATTACTTTCTTCTTTGCAAAATTTTTGTCTCCTTTCTTTTGTCCAGTGTTTAAAGAGCTGCTAACCAGGCCAGAACATGACCATGACTTGGATGGAGAGGAGGAACATGACCGAAAGAACGGTGCACCCCACCTTCCAAAGATTGGAGACATCAAGAAGGCCAGTCGCTACTCCATCCCCGACCTGGCCGTGGACGTGGAGCAGGTGATGGGCCTGGAGAAGGTCAGCAAGAAAGCAAAGACCAACACGGTGGGAGGACGCAACAAGCTGAAGAAGATCTTCGACAAGACACTCACCAGCATCCTGCCTCCTAAACCGTACAAGTAATAAGACCTATTAAAACATGTGGATACTAACTTTTATTATCAAGAAAATAATTCTACCTAAAAATAAAGCCGGACATATAACAGCTTTTCATGTTGGTTTAGATGGCTTTGAGAGGGAAATGTTTGAGGTTTAAAATTTCAATGCCATGTAGTCCTGTTAGGGTCAGTGTGATTATTCACCAAACTAGCAGGTCTGTGATTGTTTTATATCAAAAGGATATTAAAAGCATGAGGGAGAGGAATAAATGTGATGTTGGAGAGTCAACAGCAGTTTGTATTTTCCGTAGGTTTTGGTTAATCCTATGCTGTGTGCAATTTGATTGTGATTTATTTGTCTCAACACTTTCAAAATTGTAAAATCTCAGTGGGTTTTTTTTTCCCCCCTCACATTGCATTATACAGCTCTGATTGATGTGAAGTGAACCCAGAATGTGATTTATCAAATGATCACTCGCTGAGCTGAATCAGACAGATATTACTGATGCCAGTGCAACCCATAGCTAATAATAATTTAGGGAAAAATATAAAATATTAACTGTGATCCTACTGAGAGAGCAGGGGTAGATTATTGTAATTTTTTTCAGCTGTGCCAGTACTGAATTTGTAACTAGTTCTTGAGGACAGTGTATACAAACTCATTCAGTTTGTATTTCTAAGGAATCAGCACCAGGCGCAGATCTCAAATCGATAATGTGAACCTGTCATAGTACCAATCACCCAATATTATGTGTAAAATGTGGGTATATTTGTTGCAAAACCCTGTTGTTGGTTTGCACAGTCAGAGGCATCCACAGCCTTTAACTCCTGCCAATGCTAATATCGCCCCCTGCCTGTTGTTGACAGAACTACTATATCAACCCCCCCATGCTCTCCCTCTTGTTTCCATAGTGACGTTTGCGTGGGCCAATCACAGGATGACAGCATTGTGGGGATGAAGCAGTCCAAACAGATCCCACCACCTCTGCCCGTCAGTGGAAACCTGTCGTCGTCAAATCCAGACCTTCTGCAGTCTCACCACCGCATCCTCGACTTCAACAACCAGCCTGGTGCGTTTCGTAAGATATTCAAAATCATTGTTGGCAGATAAGATCGAAAAATCATGATCATGTCTTTTATTTCAATTATTTTTATTGGCACCATTTCTCGCACCATTAATAAGCTTTTCAGTTTTTAAAATTTGAGATATTAATACTGAGGAACCCTAAAAAGTGTGTCTTTTTGAGGTTTGAATATAATGAAATACTGTCGCTTTCAGGAGGTAATATGGATAAATTCTCGTCTTGGTAAATGTTATATCATGATACTGGCACAGATTGTGATATGATACATTTTCTGGATTTCCAATTGAGAAACCAGTTGACGAAACGATCTCAACTCAAGGTCTGTTGATGTAGCGGTTATTAGCTATGTGATCATATCACATTAGCTTTAACATCAGATGAAGACCATATCAAAAGCAGATCAAAAGCACCAAAACAAATACAATACAATTAGAGATATTAAAGGGATCAATATATAAAATACATCATCCGACCCTTCTATGACTATATACTACACTCTGTACTATAACTGTATAGAGTCAATTGAAGGAATATGCTCTCTATATTTCTGTGTGCATTAAATCCTGTCCATCACATGTTGTTTGTGTTCTTCCAGTCCCAGTCATACTGAGTGAGTATCCGAGTGATCCTGCTTCTCCTCGCACAGTTACGTCTTTGTCAATGCTGTCAGCCTCTATGTCGGAGACTTAGACATTAATCAGCTAACATAAACTCAGCTAATCTGCATTCATGCTTATGAGCAATAATTGAGTAAAGCTAACGGCATAGCACTGACTGGTGGTGACCTTTAAAACATTTTTTTGTGGGCACATGGGTGTTGATTTTGTAAAGGAGATTTTGGGTCATATGATCTGTGGGGTGTTTCTGATCAAACTAATGAATGATCCATCACATGCCAAAAATCTCTGGTGTGTTTTTGCTCCAAGGGAATGCTGGGAAGGTGGACTGGCTCTTGATAAATCTTGGAAAACAAATGGCATAAAAATCATTGCTGTTACTTGCATAAGCGGAATCAAGGAGCTCATACTCATCAATGATGATCAGTAAGCATGTATCCTCATTATGCCTTTTGCATCCCCCAGATATGTCGGACCAGGTTTTACGAGTCTTCAAGGCAGACCAGCAGTCTCGATACATCATGATCGGGAAGGACACAACAGCTAAGGAGGTGGTGGCTCAGGCTATCAGGGAGTTTGCCGTGACTGCAGCAGCAGACGCTTATTCGCTGTGTGAAGTATCCGTCACACCAGAGGGCGTCATCAAACAGAGGCGGCTGCCAGACCAGCTGTCTAAACTAGCTGACAGGATTCAACTGAGCGGCAGGTAAAGAGCTGCCTAGTTGTTTCACCTCCTTTCCTTGTTCCTCTTCCTTACATGAATGCTGTTGTGGAAGATTTTAACCTCAAGAGACCAAGAGACGGCCGCAGTCAACAATTATTTTTCGTTGATCATTTAAAGTTCCACTCTGAAAAAATGTCAAACAAACCACAAATTCTCCTCTCTCATCAGATACTACCTAAAGAGCAACATGGAGACAGAGACGTTATGTTCAGACGAGGACGCTCAGGACCTCCTGCGAGAAGGCCAGATCTCTTTGTTGCAGCTCAGCACAGTGGAGGTCGCCACGCAGCTCTCCATGCGGGCTTTTGAACTTTTCTGTGCCATCGAGCCCACCGAATACATCGATGACCTGTTTAAGCTGCGCTCCAAGACGAGCTCGGCCAGCCTGAAACGCTTCGAGGAGGCCATCAACCACGAGACCTTCTGGGTGGCCACAGAGGTGACGCGGGAGCCCAACCAGCTCAAACGCATGAAGACCATCAAGCACTTCATCAAGATCGCCCTGCACTGCCGCGAGTGCAAGAATTTCAACTCCATGTTCGCCATCATCAGGTGGATCTCTTGATTTTTATTAACAAACTCAGTAGTGATTGTGCTGAACACCTTAAAAGTGTATGATAACCGATTTTTTGTTTTCTATATCTTAATTTAGTTTTGAGGTGAGACCAAGCCCCTAAGGTGTTGTCACTTCTGCAGAAATCTTATGTCATATTTAGCTGTTATATAAGTAAACTAATAAAATAAGCCAGACCAAGCACAAATTGGGACTATTTTCCCGTGCTCATGCATAACATGTTTCCACCCACAGTGGTCTGAACCTGGCTCCAGTCTCCAGACTGAGGGGCACATGGGAGAAGCTACCCAGCAAGTACGAGAAGCTGTTCGGGGACCTGCAGGACCTCTTCGACCCATCGAGAAATATGGCCAAGTACAGGAATGTCCTCAACAATCAGAACCTCCAGCCACCAATCATCCCCCTGTTCCCCGTCATCAAAAAGGACCTCACCTTCCTACATGAAGGTAGATGACATGAAATGAATGTGTCTAATTAAAAACATATAACATGATAGTGCTTAATGAAGCCTACAGTAATTTAACCAGTGACTGAAAATTTATTTAATTTAATAGTTCTCACAGCCATATTATAAATACAATTATAAATGTCACATTTTAGATTAAAACTCTATTGTTGGTTTCATTTGCCATTTCTTTCACTGTGCATAATGTTAAATTATAGCTATACTGCCTTGATGTTTTGAGGCTAGCTAGCCAAACAGTGTAAGAGGAAGAGACCAGTAATAGGAATGCACCACTTGTAAAATTCTGGGCCGATACCTCAGAGTTTTTGTTGATCGATAGCTGTTACCGGTGTTTTTTGTTCTTTACACTTTCTTTCAAAGTATACAAATTAGATCACACATATTTATGAAAACAACCTTTTGTATAACCTTTTCTTTCTTTAGAAATTGTTTCTTTGCCATAATAATTTTCACATGGTATAACGAACAAATCTTTTTTAATTTGAACCACATTTGTAGTCCTGGCTTTGAAGGGTAGTAGTAGTAGTAGGTGTTAATTGCTGCCCTCCTGATCTGTATTAGTTTTGTCAGCTGTGTAATGTAATGAGTAATTGATATTCACTTTCTTTTTTTCCTCTATTTCTCAGGAAATGATTCTAAAGTGGATGGCCTGGTGAACTTTGAGAAGCTGAGGATGATTGCCAAAGAAATTCGCCATGTTGGTCGCATGGCCTCCGTCAACATGGACCCGGCCCTCATGTTCCGGACCAGGTAAGACACCTTTCCAAAAACGCAGCCAGACACCAGATTAATAATGACCCTTCACCCTCTCTGTCGGACCAGTCAGTACAATGACTAACCAAACTCTGTGAGGTTAGCCGGTTCACATATATTCAGTAAAGATATCTGCATCACGCTTTTCTGTCAAGCAGCTGCTCCCTCTGGCAACTGTTCCCTCTGGCAACTGTTTCCATTTACACATTGTTGGCATAAGATGTGCACAGTGCTCCTGCTATAGTGTGTCTTTGTCTAATGATGTCACTTCTTAGTGGTGTTACCATTTGATTCCTTCTCTTCTGACTTTCACGTGGGTCTCTGGTGAAATTGCTTCTTCTTAGTGGTCTTGGTGGTCTTTTCCTGTCCTAAGCTTTGTCTCCTTCTCTCTTTCTCTACTCGTCCACCCTTTTCCCTCCATGCTTCTCTGTTCATGGCACCCACCCTCTAGGAAGAAGAAGTGGAGAAGTTTAGGGTAAGTCTGGTGACCCCACAGCCTTTTGCCCTCCCTGCACCATGGGCACTTTTTTCAATTTGCGTGCTTCTTTTCTGAAACCTTGTTTCCGTTAACCAGATTTGAGTTGAATCTGCCAACTAACACTGCCTGACCCTAACAGAAGGGCATTGAATGAAACAAAGGTCACTTATGCTAACGTAGGTTACACTGGACTATTTTACATTCTGTACTTAACATTAAAACATAGCTGTTGTGTTCACACTAGAAATAAGACACATACATGTCCTAAACATAGAAGAAATTGATATTATTGATTTTGGCGTTGACGCTACATTAGCAAATGTGACCTTTTATGTTGTTTTACCTAACAATATGCATGCAGCTTCAGTTTCAGAATTTGCCCTGTTTTTGAGGTTTACCTGTATGAAACCTCCGAACAGCCAGAGATTCTGGAAATATATATATAAAAATATATACATATATACACATTCTTGTGTTCAAATGGGACATCACTGTGCATACAGCATTTACTGGGACATTTAATTGGAAACACATGGAACCACATTGCGTTCACTAAATTAACATTATTATGACTTTTATATCTCGTAATTATGACTTAGCATCTTGTAATTATGAGAGGACCAGCTGGGAAATATGAGGTGCTAACTTATAATTACAAGAAGCGAAAGTAGTAATTACTTTTTCCTTTGAATTAAATGTGCATCCATAAATCTACATAACAGAAATTGTATATTTTGATGGAGTATTTCAGAAGCAATTACGTATATCCGTATTAGAAACACTTTGTGGAAATGAAAGCTTATAAATGTCTTTCCACTGATGAGAACAAACGTGACTTCTTATTGAGTCACACAGTATTTAAGCCCAAGTGTACCATTTGACTGAGACCATGTGCAAAGTAAAGCTTTTACTACTCCTACTTCCAGCTCTGACTCAAGCCACAAAAATGTAAACTATGACCGAACTAGAACTCCCCCTTTCTATTCCCCAGTTGTTTTCCAACACACACACACACACACACACCCCTCCCGCTGCCTGGAATGTCTGGAATGTTTTGAAGTTAAGAAAAATGCCTAAAGCTGCTCTCTGCATGTTCAGCGTTACATACCATACCTCCTGTGTAGCCCTGTAGTATTACCTGTACAATCATACTTAAACATAGGCTCGTTTACACCTTAAAGCAATATGTTAATAAGTCTTTCTTTATTCTTTCTATTTGTTTTTGTGCGTCTTTGCGTCATCTGCGCTCCTCTCTGTGTTCATGTGCACATTGCTGTGTGTATGGCTGTATGTGCAATCAGGTCCCTAAGCCAGGGCAGTGCCAATGCAGCAGTGCTTGACGTCACCCAGACAGGCGGGCACAAGAAGCGGGTGCGACGCAGCTCCTTCCTGAATGCCAAAAAGCTTTACGAGGACGCCCAGATGGCCAGGAAGGTCAAACAGTACCTGTCCAAACTGAGCCTGGAAACCAACGAGGAGAGTCTGCAGACGCTCTCGCTACAGTGTGAACCCTCCATCAGTACACGTGAGTTTGCGACAATATGAGTATAGTGTATAAGAGAAATCTTTTTTCTCCCTGCAGAGCAATCCTTTCAAGAATATATTTAGTTCTAAATGTTGAGTCCTTGATTTTTAAGTGCATATTTCTCTTGAGACACACGCATGTTCCCAAGATTTATAGCAGGGACAAACACGGTGTGACCGCTCATGCAAGAAGACACTCAGTCTTGCTCAAGGACTCATTGGCAGGGTATTATAATGACTGAATCATGAGGACAGTTTCCCATTGTTAATACCAACACTCTCTGCTGCTAATGCACTGATATATAGGAGAGTACAAGTGGTCAAAGAGAGTCCCATGCCAGCAAACGCACAGTTTTGATCCTTGTAATGACTATGACTATCCGTCACGTCCTTTTACAAACACATGTCACTTTAGAGCATAAAAAGAAATTAGAAATTTGATCACTCTTTCTCACACCACTCAGTGCCCAAGAATGCCAGTGGAAAACGACCAGACACCTCCCCCGTTGTTTCCAGAGCTGCCAGCCAGCAGAGGGGCCAGTTGGCCAAAGGAAACCAGGCCCTCCAGGTCCCCGCCGTGGCCCTTTACCCATCCCGAAAGAAAGTGCCGGTCAAAGATCTGCCGCCTTTTGGTAAAGATAAATCTTTTTGAGTTTGTGATAATCAGACTTGGATTTTCAACTGTATAACCTTTAACCGGTACTTTTAATTACCTTAATGCCTCTTTTATGTTTAGTGGTTTCATTTCATTTGAAAAGTTACATTTCGTAACAACTCGAGGTATTTGTATTGAGAAATGTATATAAATCTATTTAGTAAAGCCCAATGCATCTATTAAGAGAAGAGTAATAAACTTAAATTGATTAAACTTGTAGTGTAGGTTCTTGTAGTGGAATATATCCAACAATCATTATCAGCAATTTAAGTGTACAATAACAGTGGTTGCAATTGTCCCTACAAGCAGATATACATGTTATGTTTTAGTTAATATTATTGTGTAATAGCGTTGGTATGGATTAAGTGAAAATAATCCTCTCCTGTCCTCTGACATGCCACCATTGCCTTGTTTTCTCTTTCTCATCCTGTTATTTGCAGACAATACGGAGCAAGCCTTTCCCAGCTTATTTATGACAGTGCTGCCACCAACAGGCTGTCTCACAACAAGCAAATACAAAAAAAAAAAAAAAAAATCCCAGACAATGCAGTTAGCTTCCTCACCCTCAGGGAATGGCTGTTTTCCTTATGCTAATTCTGCTCATCTTCTCGCAACTGTCCACAGGCACCAGTTCCCCTCAGTCTCTGAAGAAGATCCTGGCTCTGTCAGAGGAGGGGAACGAAAGGCACCGGAGGCCAGAGGACACCGTGTCCAACGCCTCCTCCCAGCTCTCCTCCCCTCCCACCTCCCCCCAGAGCTCACCCAAGAAGGGTAAGCCAATAATCCTCCCTCCCTCTCACACCATTCTCCAGGCTCCTTCCCACTGTCATGATGTGTCACAAATGCCACCTGGTGGCTGCCAGCGTGCATTGCATTATATTTCAGTCATAGTATTTTTTCTTCCAAAATAAGACTCACCTTTTCAACCCTATTTTTTTTTTTTCATTCTCAGAGAATCTTGCATATTAAAAAGTGAAAGATTATAATGCGTTTCAGGTGAAAGACTGTGTAATATGATTCTGAATGCTCTAATGATAGTCACCACATTCCTGTCTTGTGGTCTTTGCGAGCAAACACAATAATTAACCAGAACTTGAAGGCCAACAAATTCCCACCCATTGGTAAACAGGTACTGGTCTGGCAGTGAGCATAATTTAGTAGGCCTGAAAACCATGGCACCAGCTAGTCTAGAGTCAGGTGCCTTAAATATAGATTAAGACTGATCTATTCTTGAATTTAGGATTTTGGCAACATCTTTGTTGCAGTCTGTTATGCTTTTACCCTGCATTTTCCAGGAACCACTGCTGTTTTCATATATTTTTTCTATAAATATTTGGTCAATTTAGTGTTTCTTCGTTGATCAGCCACGGGAGCTGTCAGTGGTTGTAGTGAAAACAGCTCTTCTGGGATAATGTTCAGTAATTAATTCAGTTAAAAAAAAAAACAGTAATTAATGGCTTAATTTCATGGGAAAAAATTGCCATGGTAAGCATCAGAAAGAAAAGAAATCTTACAACATTGGTTCTGCCTGTTGAAGCTGCTGGACTGGGTGATTTGATTGTAGACCACAGGACTTTGGTCTGAACACTAAAGCTT
>JBBPCS010000204.1:12890691-12920455 GCA_037974645.1 Hollardia meadi
CACCGAGGTACAATAATGCTAACCTTAACCTATAATGACGTCATCCTTAATTTTAGGGCATTATTGTTTTTACTCAGTCACGGATTCACCTTGAAATGTAGTGAAGTACAATGCTTGTTATATAAAGTACTTAAGTAAAAGTACAATTACTGATTTAAAAAAAAAATACTACAAAAAGTACAAGTACACAAAAAAACGACTTACTTACAGTAACGTGAGTACATGTAATATGTTACTTCCACCCCTGGAAAGGTATAAGCTTGTACACAGTTTGACATTCTGACTGTAGCTTTGTGGTGATGGTAGACACCATATCACAGCTTGACATTCCCACTCTTCATGAATAATGCAAGCTAGATGGTCCTGGTTCCCCCCCCCCCCATCACAGAGCTGAGGGCCCCGGTTTGTCACACTCACCAAAAAAAATAATACACACTCCTGCCATGGGAGATGAGGGTTAGGGTTAGGTACTCGTACACAAACTTTCAGCCTAGTAAATAAATAAATATCTGTTTTACTGTCTGTCAGTCCATTCGTGTTTCTACCATGAGTCTGTCACATACACGGAAAGAGAAACACAAGAGGATGTGGGAGATAAGAGTGTTTTGGATTGATGATGTAGAAAAAAAATGTGCCCATATTCAGCATTTTTGTAAATTTGCCAGAGCAGCTATGGGGATGTTGATGTTGCCCGAGCATTTTATGTATATTAGTTTGTACATCTTTGAATAAAAAGGGAAAGGAAAACCCCTGGAGCAACATTTAACTCATGGGACTGTGAAAGTTGGTGTTTGATTTGATTAGCCGTTTTACTTCTTCTTTTTTGTGCTTATTCGTGCATTATATCTTGTGTTGGAGACCCACAAGAAGAAGAAAGTGAACAGATGTTGCTTATGGTTTTCTCTTCTTAGAGAGATGGAAAAGAGAGAAATGTCCCCAGCTCTGACTAACAGAATCACTGTACAGTTAAAGGACAGCTTAATCGCTAAATTCAGAAATCCGTATTACTGCAGTACTTCCATCCACCAGGTAACCAATCATCAATTTGGGCTTTTTCCATTCAGTCAGAAATGTTGCACTTAATTATAATGAGCTGCATAGCACTGATTTCTCGTTCTTCTCAAGGCGTGGCATCAAGGAAAGAAAAACAAATGACAACCACAGCAAGGAAAAAAAAAAAGTGACATTAAAATAGCTCTACATATTGTTTTTTTCTCTCCCTAATTTCCCCCCAGAACAAATGGAGGTACAGCCGTAACGCTGACAAATCATGTTTTCATTGAGATAAAGTATCTGAAGTTTAAAAAAAACAACAACAAAAAACATTCTCATTGCAGGCGCCTGCATTAAAAAGATAACTGACTGTGGCACGAGGATGGATGTGGAATGGAAACAAGGAGAAATTACCCCAAGCAACACTGCTGCGTGAAATTAGAGAGGAAACACTGCTGTAATCAGTGTCCGACAGTGAAACCACCCCCTGACTACAGTTAGAGGCGGTGTGTTTACCACTACACTTGGCTCTGTGACTGTGCTGTGTCCTCAGAGGCACCAGGGGGCACTCTTCACTATGAAATGCCTCCAGATGGACCTGTCCAGTCTTTCCCTGGGCAATGGGCCTTATCAAGCCATAGCAGGCAGCCAGTGGTCCTCTGTAGATAGCCGGCTGGTTGTGTATGTGAAGCCCAGGCACAAAGTTGTCGACCGTGCTCAATCGAGGCAGCCGTGGGTCATATTATGGGACTGTCTGGATTTCAGTCATGGTAAATTGGATGAAGGCAGCAGCACTGGGGCTGAAGGGAGTGGATATGTCACAGCGTTCACCGGCCTGTGTCTGGACTCCATGGGGCTACACAGGCCCGAGCAGACAATTCAGTTAAAAGCTGTCAGAGAAAAAAAAAAAAAGATTAATAGAAAGCTATATAGCTCCTCTGCTCAGGTGCTTTCCTGTGCAATTTGCTCTGGTAAAATCCTGGGGAGGTTTGGAGCTGAGAGGGTGGTGGAGAGCAGATTTCACTGCTTTTGTTTTGATTGAGAAAAATGTTCCACATTCAGCATGGTCCATCAATGCTGTTCTACTCCCAAACACTGTTTTAGAGAGCCTGGTGCTTACTCTGGATTGTGACATTTAACGAGTCTGTCACATAGTTCATATCTAGTTGGAAACAATCTCTATACCACGGCAATCTGTGAAATATGTTTCATGTCAAAACAAATTATTTATTGTTTCTTCATACAGCAGAGACTCATTCCTCTATCCTTACAGTTTTTCAAACTCCCACCCTCCAGTAACACATTTCCAAGAGGCAGTCGCCACGGTAAAAACATTTTGAGCCACATCAATACATTTTGATATCTTATGACACTAAAAAAAAAAAAAATCAATAATACAGACCCCCCCAAAAAAAGAACACACCTAAAGTATTTTTAGATAAGCGACTGCAAAAGGCATTTGGATCTGTTATTATGTTGCATCGACCGTTTGGTTATTTGTGACAGGGGGACCGTTTTATTCGGCTCTGCTCTCGCTGCTGCCGCTGTTCTCTCGACTCTGCCGCTCCGGCCCTCGAGTCCCCACTGTGGTAGATTTGCAGATAGTGAGCTCTGCTTTTGACAGAGCACCTGCAAATGTGCAGAGATAAGAAGAGGGAGCCACCCTATAAACGGGGAACACAACCAGCCACGAACACTGTGGAAGCTACACCACTCTCGGGACTCTGACTCAGTCTTTATGCAATGTTCTGTCTGTCTGTCTGTCTGTCTGTCTGTCTGTCTGTCTATCTATCATACGTCAAATTTGCCTCCCTGTCTGCGGTTCTGCCTGTGTATTAATGTTTTTACCCACCATCTTTTATTAATTTTCTCATATTTTTTATTGTTCTTTGGCTTTTAGCACTGCAGAGCACTTTGGTCAACTTCTGTGGTTTTTAAATGTGCTCTATAAATAAACCTGACTTGACTTGACATAAATAAATACGTGCCTTCCTGCCCCCTGTTGCCTCTGAGAAGGGACTTGCTCCGCCTCATGCAGTAATGACTCTCTTGTTATTCATGGTGCTTGCAGAAGAATCACAGAGCGGGAGCACATCTTAGCATCTGCTGCGGAGTGGAGCGTATGAAGATCTGGAATCATCACTATGTAGAGAATATCTTTTGAAGGTAGAAGCAAAAATTCAGGTTGGCTGGAGAGCCACATTTCACACACACACACACACACACACACACACACACACACACACCCAAATCTAAACCATTATTCTAAGCACAGAACATATTTCCACATCAACACAAAAGCTTTACATCCAGTCAAATTAAATGCTGGAGACATATTTTGTGATTACAAATGTGTAGGAAGCATGAAACTCAATAACTGACTCATTCCCTTGTGCGTTTTCTCATGCTGTGTTCTGCTCCTTTTCACCGACCCTGAAGGATCTCATTTGATCGCTATCCAAGCTGTAAATATAGCTTAGAGCAATGCTTTGAGATGCTCTGAATCCAAATGGCTCTTTTAAGGGAACCACCACTCATTGATTCGCTTACAAACCCTGACTCACAATAAACTAGTTAGAGAAGGAGAGGCTTGCCCTCCATTTCAATAGCCTACATTGGCTGAGTGTTTTAGCATGTGATTAAAAGGTCTCAACCTCCAGAAGAGTGATATTTTATGCCAAAAAAAAAAAAAAGATCTAAGGAGTCTATTATAAAGTAATAAGCCATGATTTACAACTGGGCGCAGTCTACTGAGATATGTGAATTTTCTGTACGCTTTAGCATTGTTTAAAATATGTGAATATTACAATGGTACCCAGGGATCTTTGCTGAAAATGTCAAACGTAAAACTATTAATAACATCCGATTTCTCCATGGGGATCATTAAAGTTCCATTAATCTTCTCCTTGAACGTTACTGCAGAGTGTGAGCAGAGACATTTATTAATAACTTCCATGATAATCCATAGTGACATTTACATCAGCCACCCATTTCAAAAGAGGGATATTAGAAGCCAAATGTATCAAGTTTTGTGAATTTACTAAAGTGTTGCAAACACTCACTTTTGTTTCTTTTTTTGTGATAAATTGGCAATTGAAGTTTCACCTTGATGCGGTGTCATATATACTGGGAGCAAATAATGGTATTCATAGTCCACGTCTTTCGGTTTGTTGTGAATCAGATTTTAAATGTGGTCCTGTCGTTGGCTGAGCAGCCATTGTCAAGGGAGGTGGTGGAACCAGCAATACCATCAGCCAGTTCGAGGCGAGGGTCATAAATGACCCTTGAGCAGTCCTGGCTGATAGATATGAAGCACGAGAAACTAAATAACTTGGTGGACATCAAAGCTTCTGATTAAAAACACACCAAAAAGTTCAATTGAGTTGGCCAATCTAATATCAATCAATGCTTGGTCCCTGTTCAATATTTGAACGGAAATCTCTGACCTAAGAGACTCTGAATATTTAGTTGTAACCTGTTATTTTCCATATTTGGGCTCAAAATATTATTATTACTCTATGCTGCTTCTTTCTAGGAGCTGCTCTTCTGCCCTCACTATGGACAAAGGTAGGTGCACAATTGACCTAGGTTACACAAGGTTTGACCAATAAGCTAACAGATTATACGTTGTGACCGTCCTGACTAAGAAAGTCCGGCACAAACCTTCCATAAAAACCACAACATGTCCTTTTTACACTTTTTCTGTACAGATTAATTAGTGAGCTTCAGAGGTGCTGCTGGGTGGATTTTGTTACACAGCTGTTTCCCTTTTTCCAGTCTTTATTCGAAGCTAACCTCTAAGCTCCTACACATTTTCCATTACAAAAATGCATGTTGTTTCCGATTATGAATGGCTCTCCCTTCCCCAAAATATATTTGAGTCAGTTTTACATTTTGCACCATCTTAAGCAAGTGTAAACCCACTGTGATCTCACCCATTGTTGTGTGGACTACTGTTTTTTAAGCCTAGAGTTGTGGAATTGTTGTTGTTTTCTGAGTCAGAATATTTGGAGGAGAGAGTGGAGCTCAGGAGGATACCCTGATCTGACTGAAAAGCCTAGAACACTTCATAAGGAGTGTCTCATCAATCACAAGGTAGCCAGGCTCTAAAGCATACCCTGTTTTATTGTCTGTTTATCTCTAAATGGGACCATCATCATGTACGATTGAGACCATAAAATCATGAGGAAACTGTAGTACAATCAAATGAGAAGTAGGGTCGTTTTCTCATAAGCTTACATATAATCAGACTTCTTTTTGAGGCCTGTGCAGTCACCCCCTGCTGGCCATTAGAAAGAATGCAGGTTTATGGCACTTCAGCATTGGCGTCACTTGCACTGGTGACGTCATTTGGAGCCAGGGTCTACACAGAAGTGACTGGGCAGCGGAGCCGCGGTATCGAGTTCTCGCCCATACACCCGCCCGCCCAATTGCAAGCAGGGCTCAGCTGTCAATCATGATGTTTTACGACGTTTTTTTTAATCGCATCAAATAACTAATTAAACCCAAACTGATCAGAAAAATTAACACTTGAACTTAGATCAGCGTGATAACGACCTAAAATGACAGAAAACACCTTTGAGACAAATTTATTTGACGTGTATTTTGCGTTTTTATTTTGGCCCATATCCTACCTGATATCATTGATGGGGAAGGAGACCTATACTGCAGCCCACCACCAGGGGGCGATCGAGATGTTTTGGCTTCACTTTTGGGGAGCTCTCATGTTGTCCATCTTTATATGCAGTCAATGTTTCAAACCCACAAGCTCCAGCTGCTATTCAACCTGTCTGATTTAAAAAAAAGTCAGCACAGGGATTGACACTTACTTTATAATCATTTTTTAGATGAGAAAAAAAAAAAATCATGTAATTTATAAGCGATATTAGTCAATTTCTCTGTGTGGCTGAATGATGGCAGCAACCTGAGTAGAGAGTACAGGGTATGTACTGTGTTATCCAGCTGCTGTGACAGTCATCAAAACAATGAGCTGACATTCACCTCCCTTATGACCCACTAATTGGTTATTAGGCCTAACTGGGATTGAAGGGCCACAGACACTTCGCTCTAACGTCATGTCCCGCCCCTGATATGTCGGCTCACCCCCACACTGTCTCGCCGCCCTGGCAGGTGGCCCATGCAAAGGGCGGTCACTCAAACTGGTCAGTATTTGGCAGACAATAAATTCGATGATAAAAGCGGGGAAACCTGTCAAACATCTGGTGCGTTTGTTTTCTCTACGTCTCCAGCATCTTCAAGTGTGACTACAAATTGTAATACGTTGTAATAGTGCAATTATCCAGCAACCTATAACAATAAGTAAAGCTTTCAGGCCTTATGACTGGCTCAGGCTCGCCCCTGCTCAGAGTTTTCTGCTTGCTAAAAGTCTGTTTTTTCCTCGCCACTGTCACCAAGTGCTTGCTAATGCAGGAATGTTGGGTGAATTAAAGAGAACTTTTGTTGTGAATTGCCACTATATAACTAAAATGGACTAATTCACTATACAGCCATACATTTATGGGCGTACTACAGTAACTGTGCCAACGATGAAACTGAGAAAAATGACTTCAAAGTTTTTTGACTGTCCAGCCCAATGGATTACAGGTAGAACAGTGGTTATGTGCTTATTAAACATGCATTTAAGTAATTTTTTTTTTTACTCAAGTAAAAAATGCAGATAGTGCACTCTGCCTTTGTATTACCTTAAACAGACATGTAGGTAGTATTAAGGCAAAGTGCATTCACTACAATCTCTTGACTTCCTGAGAATGTTCAAATCTAATTTGATTTCTTATTACATTGAATGTGTATTTAATTGTTTTATTGTTTGCATGTTAAAATATTGAAATATTCCCAGTTGGGAACACTGATTCCATTCTTTGGATTGTCCTGAAATTGGCCAGAATATGGGATTGAAATTGAGCAGTTTGGACAATAACTGCAGCTGAAGCTCCAAAAAACCAAGGCAGGGTGCAGTAAGTACACTCACTGCGGTTTGCCTTGGTTTTTGTTTGGATTTTGTAGTTATTACAGATTTTTTTTTCTCCCTAAAATAGAGCAAGGCTGAATTTAAACTTAAACAAGATAAAATTTGTCAGAAGATAAAACAGACATTTAAAAGTTTGATTTAAGTCATAACTCAATTTTGACTAAAATTGTAGTCATTACAGTTTATTATTAGGTTCTAAGTCTCTTCTTTCAATATATAATACCACAGGCATTTATGACAATATTGTAGATGGTGTGTGGTTGCAGTCAAATCACATTTATTTCTAAAGCACTTTAAACAAACATGTTTTCATCCAGGGCTTCATGGAAAAGTAACAAATATAGATCAAAACATGAGCAAATCAAACACAGGATACATGATGATGGAGGTACAGTACAGTAGTTTTTCGTGGTTGGATTCATTCAAAGCCCAGTTCTACAATGCAACACCCGCTGCACGAGCACATAGTTCAGGATGAAGAAGAGGAAAACTCACAGGTCAGAACATCTGAAGCCTCTTTCATGTCTGCCAGTCCTCAGAAAGAGAGTTTGCTCCACATCGAGGGACGTTACCGAGGCCCGGCTGTCACTGCTTTTTAGTACAGCCGACCACATTAATATGAGAGTCTTTCTGCACAAGCACAAGCTAGCATTGGTTCTGATACTATTTCTGTTTCTCTCCATGGACACAAGAAACCATATCAGCCAGGTTTAATTGCAGGCTTATTATCTGAGTGGTCCTTTGAGGTGGAAAGTAGTGGGCTGGGACAAACAGATGTACCAGCTAATGAGTAGAATTATGAATCCCTTCACATAAAATCTATTTAACACATATATAGCTCGATAATTGAAACATGTATGACCCACTTTCAAAGATATCTCCGCCAAATTCTTCGGTGATGCTGCTAGAGTAACGCAGTGAAAAAACAGCTGATCAAATTTGTGTCAGTGACTGGCAAGGAGCTCATCTGGGTTCAGCTTGATTCCTGCAACGCTGATTTAGTCTCTAATGACATTTAAAAGGCTTTGCATGATCAATATTAAACATGCAATCATGCAGGGGTTAGGTGGAGCTGAAACTGCCTCCGAACCAAATTCTCATTATGCACCAATTTTATACTTGAAAAGCTTCTAGTACATATGGTCAATAATTCATCATTAACAGCGAGCAGTGACAGGGCGCGTCTGAATTTCATACCCTTATCAAATTTATATCATGCACATTAATTTTTAAAAAGGTGCCGACTCATTGCACTATGACAAGACTAGAAGTTTGCATGAAAGGTCAGAGGACTGCAGCTGCAGTTTGGTTTGCACAGTGAGGTGAAAGTTGAAAGAATATTTTGGAGCAATATGTAGAAGAGCATGTATAGATCTGCCCCAGGCAATTTAAACAGTCAATATAACTCTTGCATCAACATGAGCATATACTGTATGCTCTCTTTTTTGCATTTCTGTTGAGACAGATTTACACAAAATAGACTTCGCTGCGTATGGGCATGTGGACTAATAATTAGGGTAAGATTACCGTTTTACATCTCTTTCTTTAATTTGACTGACATTCTCAATCCTCTCTTTGCAGCATGTGGTGCACAGTGTTGTGCTGGGGAGGCAGCGGGGGAGGCAGGCTGGATAAACAAACTGGTGTAAAAAAGCTCTGGACAGCCTGGAGGCAGCAGCAGAGGGGGAGATGAGGACTAAACTGAACTCCATCTTAAGCAACATCTCCCACCTCCTCTGTGGTGGGCTGAGAACTACAGACATCTCCTGCCTCTGCTGCGGCATCACAAGGTGAAAAGCAGAGTGCTGTAAATGTTGTTCTCTTGTGTAATAACAGCAAATGTTTACTTTATACAATGGTTGTTTCTTTCCAAAAGCCCCCGTGCAGCCTCAACATGTAATCAAGGAACTACACCAACTGATCAATCAGTTGGCCTAGTCGATTGATGGGAAATGAATCAACAGTAGCAACTGATTAGTCACCGTTTTTAAGGAATAGTTCAAAAATTGAGGAAATATGCCGAGTAATTTTCTTGCAAAGAGTTAGATGAGAAGATTGATACAACTCTCATGTTTTACAGCCAGCAGCCGGTTAGCTTAGCTTAGCTCAAAAACTGCATGTTGGGGAACAGCTAGCATGGCACTGTTCGAAGTAAACACAAAGCTGCCTACCAGCACCTCTAAAGCTCACTTAATAAAATGTAGGCTAAATCACTCTTGATTAATATGTACAAAAATAAAAGTACTACTTTTTTGGAGATCTTCTGGAATAAATAAAATATTAACAGATAGGCCTAACAGCTAATCATTAGCCATGATACGTGCATGGTCTTTGCAAAATGTATGTGAAATGGATATTTTTGCACTTGTATGCTTTGGAGTTGTCCATATAGTGGCTAAAGGATTTCATACCAAAACTGGTATAATTTTGGAAGCCTTGTAAAAGCTTTTAGCCCCAAACGTAGTCTCATTGGCCAAAGAGCAATTGCAAACCGTAGGGGGAAAATCTAAATGTTTTTTTTTTTTTACCAGTTATCCAGCTCTGTTTGACTGCTGAAGTGCCATCCTAAAAGGTGTTTTCATGATTTTACATTTGAATACATTCTCCTGGAAGTATAGTTAGATTTAAATTTCAGGAGTGCACTGAGCAATTGACACAAATCTCACTCTCTCACGGCACACATGCCTTTTCTCACGCTAACTTTTGCCTCCTCCTCCGCCGTGCCCTGGTGTTCGCTTTGGCGTGTCATAGAGCAGCATCTTTGTTTTGTTTGTTAAAAGCGAATACTCACAGACATCTGAAAACAGCATGCAATGCAGCAGGCTCCGTTTGGCAAGTACATCAGTGAACCATGCTGACGCCGATCTGACGGTCAACAATAGGCCTATTGTAAGTGTGTCTATTGTGTAAATATGGCCAGAATTTGAAGGTGTCTGCTGTTGGGCTGAAATTAGTTTGTGGTGGAGCTAGTGGCATTAAAGCTGACTGAAGTCTGCCCAGATCGCGCCCTCAGGTCCAAGAGCGAGTCATAGCGGGCAACAGAACTCAGCTCACCTGGGCTCGAACATGGCTGAACACCAGACTGGGGCGGTGTCACTGCCTTTGAGACCAGCGGAGGCCAGTTTGAGGACAGGGGATACAGTATGGAGGTGATTTACAGCAGCTTCAGGGACGACAGGACACAGCGGGGACAGGAGAGAGGTCAAGAAGCAGAACAGTGAGACAGAGTCGGTGAATTGAGGATTAATTTCGACCAAACCAGAGGTGATTGTGGAAAGACAAACCAAGACGGTTTTGTTCATGTCTCGTTGGAATGAAGCGTGTTTTTGGATGAGTTAAGAAGGCAATTAAGCTCCTCTTAGTTCGGTAAAAGACAGAAATTTTGTCTTGCAGAGGTAAACATAATTTTTTCTGTTTCGTAAGAAAAATAGGTGTAAGAATATTTCCTTACTTGTTTCCATGTGGATATGACTGGCTTACATCTGATCTGTGGCTCTCTGTGATGATAACTGGGACACAGGATACCACGTTGACACTCTGTATATTTAGTTTGTGACTTTACAGAAACAGTCTGTTATGTACATGCACATGATTTGCTGATTTATTTGTCAAATCATAAAACAATATAGGAGACAATAAGCAAGAAAAAAGAAGTAATTTTTTTTTAAAAAGAAGAAGGTTTTACTGATTGGTGTACCTAATAGAGTATAATATTATTAGAATATTTCGTGATCACACTTGAGAGATACAGACTGGGAATATTGTTATTTCATCACAAAATACAGGTGTATGTTTACTTCTTCACCTGAGGACAAGCCTCTGTGTTTGAATTAACTCCAGTTATCATATACACATAAAATAAAAGACTTTAGGGAGTAGGCTACTTGGTTTTGCAAAGTCAAAGTACTTATGCTTGAGTACAGTTTATGACTTCTCTAACTTCCTGACTATGTTGTTGTAGGCCTAGAAATGACAGTCAAAAAAAAAAGAAAGTCACTTCAAGCTGAAGTCATAAGTTGGCAGCTCTAATTTAAGCATTGGTTTTGCTTTTTTAACGGTAGCCTGTGGGCAGATTATAGCCATCTTACACACTTTGAGACTCAACCCACTGTCTTGAAAACAGGTGCTTCTCCACCTGCTAACACTGCTATAAACGCTGCTACAGCTGCCGCTTGTGTGGGATTTCATAAACTAGCATAAGAAGTAATCGTGTTTAAGCTGCACCCCCTCTCTCTAATTGTGGATGTTTGGCAGCCGAAGTTCCTCACTTCAGTGAAGTGAAGTTTCCTGCCCTGCTGTCTGCATATTTGGACCATAGCTCTTCTCCCCTGAGACACCAGGGACCACTGCTTCCCTTCAACAAGCTAAGCAATGGCTGCTTTTCCTAATTATTGTGACTTGATGTCTTGGCTGCGTTTCTTCAAGTTTGTGTGCCGTTATGAGGCAGCTAACACTGCTGGCTGTTACATTGCTTTATGTCAATATATTCTAGCTGTTAGGTTTATTTCTGTTTGGATGCTGCTTATAGCATTTGTCCATGTTTGCATTGGTGTTAATTATGATTGAGCCTGCGTTGTTGTTGCTAAGCTCTTTGTTGTTTGGTGGTTGTTTGGCAGGTGCATTATGATGCTTTCATGTTGTTTGTTTACACAGTGGAAATATGAATACTGATATATGAGTTTTATAAACACAATTGACTTGGCATATTTCCCACTAGGTTATCCTCATTGTTTTGAAGGGTCTGTTCAGTGCAGACTTGCGTCTCTTGCAGAGGCTAATACTCTCCTGTATACTAGCCTTTATGATGTAAGCCTGACTGTCTTCATATAATTATTTGCATGTGATATTGGCTTCCAGGAAATCCCATTCTGCTGTCACACGTAGCATAGGTAGCCACATTCACACTTTCACCACACAGTTCATATTCAGATTATTAATACAGGAAAAAATAACAACTCAAAGCAATGTGACCCCGTGCTTTGCTATTCTGCATATCATAATTGCATCTAAAATACCGAGCTGCTGTTGGTTTCCTACTGCTGCTACGTTAAACCACTGTAATTGCCATGTTCTGTCATCTGCTTATCATGTAGCAGGATATTTCAAACAAATTTTAACCTATCAATTAGCCGCTGCATATTTTGCATCCCGTTGCACATCAGGTGCATTGCTGATTCACTGGATAATATATTCCTAGCATTGTGCACATGCTTCGTTGGGTAATGGTCCAGCTTATAAGTAGGGTGGTCCCGATACCAGTGCCAGAAATTCCTCCGATACCGTCTAAAATGCTGGATCGTGAATTGGTGAGTCTATGCACCGATCAGATATCACGTAATTTATTAGCCCTGAAAGGATCCTGCTACTTTCCAGCATCCTGTGCACCTATATGAATAGCCAATATCTATAAACAGAAAATGTTTTCTGTAACATGTCAGCAAACTGACATTTGTTGATATGTGTGGTCTTTTTCAGTTATGACTGACTGCCATAGAACTTTATAATCTGGGTTGACATTCATTCTCTGTGATTGTTCATGTTTTAGGGTTTAACCTGAGCCAGGTCACAATGATTCATTACATCCATACGGGGTTAGTAGTAGCTGTTAAATAAATAATTATATATCTTTAAATGCGAAGTTCAGATATCAGAATTGGTGTCTGGAAGGGAAAAAAAATGGCATTGGAAAATCTATATTTATAAGGAGTAGATTCCATATGATAGCTGCCACCAGGCTCTAATGTTATTTTAAGTTGAAAGTTTATTCTTGTCAGTGCCTTGTCTGTGCTGGTGGACAGTGATGAAGTCAGAGCCCAGATAAGCTCTGGACATATTCTGTATTCATGCAAATAAATTAGTTCCATGTGAGGTGGCTGAATGAAATGCCTCACATAGAGAATGTCATGATTGAAGCAATATGCCAGATTCTTGAGAATACATTTTAGAGTGAAATTCTGTACTGTTGAGAAACTGGTGTGTTTTGTCTGTTCTTGAGCAAATGCATTTTGCATTATTTCACCTCTGCGCGTGGACAGGATGAGCCAGATGAAATGTGTGCTGGATGTTAGTTCACAAAACCTGTTGATGTGAATGTAGTTCTTTTTATCATTTATTATTTAGTGTATTTATATAGAGCCACACAGAGCTGCAGGCACTAATGGAGTCAGAGGCTTTTCCACACAGATGTCATGTGACCTCTCTTACAGCAGGGGGAAGTGGAAGGCTGATGACAGCATCCAGACTATAATCCACCCATATCCCCTCTGCTCTCCCCAGAGGACAGCCAATCAGCTCCCTGAAATTAGTATTCCTGTATCCTGCCTTGTGTTGTTTTCACCAGCTGCCCACCAAATATCTGAGTCGACGTGTGCATTTAAATGGTGTCCACTCGAGTTATCTTGAGCCATTAGCATCTAGACGGCCGCTTTCACACAACATTAAGCCGCATTCAGAAAACATCACATTCGCAGCTTCAAGATCAGAATTAGTTAAGTCTCGCATAATTGCATAAAGTCCCCCCCAATCAAAAATGTTTTTCTTCTTGTTCCTCCAGTTGGATGTTTGAGCTTCACCATGTAGATTGACGTATGTGCCGAGTCTGACACTATAAGGCTGTTTTCACGTTAACTGCTAAAAGTGTAAAAAAGTAAACATTTTCTCTGTGCTCATTGAAAATCTGATTTTAAGAGGCGGGGCCTATAGGAGCAAGATTTGTGACATCACAAATAGTTTGGAAGCCAACCCTGGTCCAATACTCAGCGTACGCAAGTGTGATGAGCCTGCAGTGCACATACACTGAGAATGGACTTTACAGTGAAGTAGGAGACATCTTGTGTCCAGCAGTTAAACTTGTGATATGAAAAATATTTACATATTCATATATTTTGGAATTTTTAATGAGGGAAAAGGAATAGGTATAATTTTAAGGATGTTAATTAGGTCTACTCTACTTCCTTAGATAAAGTAGAGTGACAGGAAGTGGGGAAGAATGGAAAGATGTAATGCGCAAACTGTATGTCCCCTAGCAAAAATTAATAAGTATGTACATACTACATACTGTGCAGCTATCAGCGTGACAAATGGATCAGAACTGAAGACTCTTACATAAACAGCTTTGTCACTCAACTTTTTTGCAGACCTGCAAAGAAAAACATTGCCAAGTTCTGTGCATAACACATTGTTTTATCTTCTGGACAACTCAGAGGCAAAAGGCAAAGAGCAAAACAGTTATTGTTTCTTCTTTACCCTCACGACAAAATACAGGCTTTGGAGCACCCTTCATTGTTTTGACACAATCATTACCAATAAGAAGTGAAACTTCAGTAACTTTCTTTCAGCAGTCTCTGAAGCACTCCCAAAATTAGAAAAAAAAACCCTCTTGGAAGTTAAAATGGAATTCTATTAGCTGTTGCAGCAGTGAACACCCTGCAGCTCTTAGCATAATGAGGAAAACATTATCCAACATGGTTAAAACTGTTTATGGAGCTGCAGTGATTTTCAGTCTAACACTCCATATTAATACATGACACAATTAGTAATCACACAAAATAACACAGAGTGATTTATTCTCAGGACTAATTATGCCGATGCAGCTGATGCTTAATAGCAAAGTTGAAAATATTGTATTTTCTTAAAGTATTACAAGTTCATGTTTAATTTCTTCTGGTAAGACAACAAGGCTGCACACTAATGCCATGTTAGGGTGCAGAAATTTCCAATGTTTTGGGTGAGTTACGGAGGAAGTGTGAGGTGCTAATATCTTCAGACAATTTGTGTCAGTCGTGATGAATTTCTCCTTAGAAAACCCCCCCAAAAAAACATGTTTTTTTCTGAGCAGATTCCCTCCTTGAAATTTATATTTTGCTATAAAATTGATATCCAGGATGTAATTTAGAGCAGCAAGTTATTATTTTACATAAATAACAACAACAACAATAATAATAATAATAATGCCAGAAAATAGTAAAAATATGTCTGTCACAATAGCCAAATGTGCTTTCTTATAAATTGATTTTGTCATAGCAGTTTCTGAAGACTTCAAACCCCAAACATAATCCGTTTTCAATAACATAAAAACTATTAGTTTTATGTTATTAAACAGCTTAAAAACTTAGTTTTTCAGTATAAAATATAATAATAATAATAAACTCATCATAGTTGCCCTGAGGCATCTTGTTTTGTCTGACAAACCAATAAATACCCCAAAATATTCAAATAAAATAATAAATCCTCACGTTGGAGAGACTGGAACAAGCAAGTTTTTGGCATGTTTGCTTGAAAAATGACTGGAGCAATAACTAAATGATCAAAATGGTTACCGGTTTAGTTTTTGCCAATGAACTAATTGACACACACGGGTGTTTTCACGCATTTTGACGGGTAACATCAAGTCCGAGAAGTGTGTACAGACTGGAGCCGTTACACCTTCAATGTTTTTATTTGTTTATTAAATTTGGTGACTTCATGTAATTCTAGTTTAGCTCCACCCAACTTCAACCTGAGCAGAACACTAATTAGCCAAAATCCAAAAACACCTGTGTGAGTGCCTTTTAAGTCTTGTCTTTCTGATTTTGAAAATGAAGGTATATAGGCTGAGAAAAGTTATAATCTCCGGGTGTACTGATCCTAAATTATAGCTACAAATTAATTAGGCCAATCTAATAACAAAGCTGACATTTTGGAGATGCATCCAATATCCTTTTTTAGGTAAAACGGCACCCCAAACAACCTGTCCACTTATAGTGGTGTAAACGTAAAGTATTTACTGCAGTGTGCAGAAAAAGCAATTGAAAACTCAAAATGTTCTCATATGCCTCTTTACTGCATCAATAAATCCACTGAAGCGAGGAGCATGCTTTTACTCCGGCTTCACTCATTAACAGTCAATAAGATGCAGATGTTTAAATAGGCTGTATTGACAGAAGTGATGTGACTCAAATTCCTTATCAAATAATGGAATGGATAAAAAAAAAAAGCAATCAAACTATGAAACCATGATAGTGATGGAACAATTTTGAAGCTCCTCAGTCCCCTGTGAAATGCTGCTGTATGGATGACTGTTATATATACACCAGAGAAAAGCAACCTTGGCTGGGCTCTTAACAGTTTCAAACTGATGACTTAAAACATTTGGCATCTGTTGATTTCTGAAACTGAAGGTCAGTTTGTGAACACCAAGCGAAGGGATTTTGCAACTCTTAATGGCAGGGGTCCTCTGAAAGAGCTATAGGTCCTTGACTCTGTCCTAATATTCGGTTTCAATGCTCAGCATGGACTTTCTTGTGTGTCCCTAATCAAAGTCTAAATGACAGGACCAGTACCGTCTGCCACTTCTCTAACCCCCTACCTCAATGCCACTTGTCAGAGTAATGTAGGAAACACCCCGCAGTAATGTTGCTCTAAAATGTTAAAATTAAAATGTACCTGCACCAGCTCCATTCACTTGCATTTCTAGATCTTGTTTGAAGGGTAAAAAAAAAAAAAAAAAATCTGCTGCCTGCCAAGCAAAGAGGTGTTGGCATAATTAGTTATTTTAGGTTCAGGTCTTAAGACCTTTCAATTTTCAAGTGTTTAATTCATAAAGTCATGCCCCCCCCCTAATTGCTGCTGAGCACTAAGTAGCTTCATATTTGACTGAACTGCCTTCAACTAACTGCCATGAATTTATGGAGCTGATGTGAGTCTGCCATCAGGTATATTGGAGGTCAGCTCCTCGGCACCAGTGACTGTTAAAAGCTGGCCAAATTTCTAAATTCACAACGTAAGTGTGTTTTATGTTTTCTAAAAAAAAGAACCTTTGGAAATGTGATCCCTTTTTTCCAAGCTTTGCATAAACTAAAACAATTATTTGCATTGTTGATAAATCGGTTCATTATTTTCTTGATAAATTAATTCGTTTTTTTGGTCTATAAAAATCAGGAAATTGTGAAAAAATGTTGATCGGTGTTTCCCAAAGCCAAAGATGATGCACTCAAATGTCTTGATATTCAGTTTATCGTCATAGATGAGTGAAGAAACTAGAAGGTACCCACTTTAAACAACCTGGAATCATAGAATTTAGACTTTTCTTTGAAGAAAACACTTAAACCAGTTAATCCACTATCACAATAGTTGGCGATTAATTTAATAATCAATTAATTGATAAATCAATGTAGCTCGACCAGCTTTCCAAAGTACTCCTCTGAATCTACTAGTGGGAGACCTGGGTGAGTATGTTCAGGCTGTGTCATTACATAATCCCACTGTCTTAACTGTTGAAAGATGATGACATTCATTGTAGATTCTTTGCAGATACTTCTCTGTTTGTGGGTCTATCACTCTCGAATTACACATGTGAGCCATTGTTCATATTGGTTTCTGCAGCATAAATATTTAAAACACTTTTTTAGTGGAGCTTTACACATCTGTACAGTATAGTGTCAAGTGAGAGTGCAGCCAGCATCTGCTAAGCTAATTTGTTATTTATGGCCATTTTCTAAAGAGGGTAAGGTATTTGAACCTTTTGGGGCTTCTGCTGTAGTAGCAGGGGATTGTGTTCCTATTTGTTTAAGGCAGTAGCACTTACTACCGCAAACACTCTTGGAAGAACAGATGATCCTAAATATGATTTGGTACGTCTCCAACATGATTCTGATTCCAACATACCCATACTGAGCCTAACAATGTACTAAGCACAATAGAAAAACACACCACAATCTGCCAGTGTGGGTGCAGGCATGTGGAAAAAAAAGCACATCTAATCGTTACTGCTGCCGTCAGCTGTGACCATTATAAGGGAGGTAAATTACACAGAAACTAAAGAAAAAGCCCATTAGTTCTTATTAAGTGTTTTCTTTGCGTTACCTCAGTCTGACCAGCTGACAGCTCCTTGTGGCTATAGCCGCATGTTTCTTCCCAATTTGTTTGTTTTTCTGGAAAAAGAAGTGCAGTCACGGTTCATTAGTAGAATATCAAGATTACACCCTTGGCAGGTTCCTTTCTTTCTATATTTCATAGACCAATTAAATAGCTGTCATAGGAGCAGCTCGAGAAATAGAACACAATGAAAATCACCAGCTTATCTTTAGAGGCTCACTCTTAATGTTTTGTAAACACATTGATTCCTCAAAATGATACTATATACAGTGTGTAAACAATTGTCCATTTTAAGTTTGTACCAATGCATTAACTTCTTTGAGTTATTTCTTGCAACAAGCAATGTTTAGATGAAATGACATCTGTGACAGTGAAAACAAATATTAGGGATGGAACGTTTATCAGCCTGGTCGGTTATCAATATTCAGGATTTTTCAGATTATCGGCGTTATTTAAAAAAAACATATACATACATACCTGTATATCTTTTGTCGGCTTGCCGATAAAATAAATTAATTTTAAAAATGTGCCACTTTGATGGCACTCCGTCACTCTGATGCAGCATTCTCTCTCCGTCTGTACCACTCTGTGGTCTCACTCACATCCCACCCACAACACCAACATCTCTTTCACGTATGATTGATATTGATATGATTGACGGGTGAGATCTCATCAGAAAAGTGTGTACAGAGTGTGGAGCGGAGCCGTTACACCTTTAATCGTTTTTTATTTATTCATTAAGTTTGGCGACTGCACGGAATTCCAGCTTAGCTCCGCCCAACTTCAACCTGAGCAGGAGACTGACTAATTAGCCAAAATAAGAAAACGCCTGTGTGAGCGTGCAGAACTATAACCATGAAATCACCACACTGCTTTTGCCATGTGCATCTATTGTAGGAATAATTCATTTAAATTCATCCATTCATTCATCACCATCGAGTAAATTGTACTTAGTTACATTCCATCACTGGTTATTCTAAATTTTGACATTACAATTTAAATTTTTACTGCAAATCTATATCGATCTTAAATTTGTTCTCTCTCATTAATTACCAATTATCATTATCGACCTATAGGCCTACATATAACCTACAAAATACAACAATAATATCAAATATTAGGGATTAATCCACTACTTAAACTTTCAATGTGGGGTGCATATTGCCACTGACAAATTCGTGTTTCTTCTTCTTTTTTAAAGTGATATATCTTATTGTTAATTAACAACTCATGCTGCCCCCTTTGATGTATCCCATCCACTCCAAATGGATGGGATTCATTATTGTCTCAAAAAGGGTTATAATGGCCTTTGCAATATGAATTGTGAGTGGGATCAGCACCCCAACCAATACCTAAACCTTTACAGAGCTGTTGGGAAGTATGATAACACACTCCGTGAAACAAATCATTGGAAATTGTGAAACTGTGATAGCTATCCCCTTTTAATATCTCTGATTGTTTGGTGGTGGGCAACATTGGTAATGGCTGACAATGATGAACTATTTTCTTTTTTTCTTTACAGGACTTTGATTTTAATAGGATTGTGATAAAGTATCCTGTTTGGTTATTTTATTGATAAATTACAGGTACCACTACACAGGATTTTATCTACGTCGCCCACTCACATGATTGTACAACATGGAAAATACGCTGAAATGTACCTCAAGTGTTGCACAGGATCCAGCAACAACTATAAATCACATGGACCACAGCTGCAGTGGCCACAGATGCTACTGAGGCTGCCATAATTAAAATCGAGCCTTTAGTGTAAGAATTTGCTGAAGGAACCTGATGCTGGTCCATTTCTTTAATGTACCCACATAAAATAAGCTGGTATAGTAGACAAATATCAGGTCAGTTTGTAGAACTTTTTGCTGCTTTATACTATAAAACTAACTATTAAACAGATGCTTCAACTCATTTGTTGCTGCTCACCCAATTCGAATAAAATGCAATTGATACAGACTCTTTCTGCATTTCACAAAGAATCTGCCTGAAAAGGCCTCAAAGACATTTCCAGAAAGCCGAGAGGGCTTTTGATTGATGTTACCGTGTATCAGTTTTTGATTGATGGAATTTCAAGTTGTGAATAGATCTGGATTGATGGCGGCTAACTGAACTGTGACACCTGATACTAGTCTGCCCGGTCTGTGTGGCTGCTAAGTGAGCTATAAGATCAGTGTCACACATTGTTTCTTAAAATTAAATGTCCTCGGAATTTCAGTTGTGAGGGCTTATTAAGTTTCATGTGCTTGCTTTAATGCATTTTAATTTGGAAAGAACACCGAGTACATTACACAAAAATTTCAACGGGGCATGAAGTGATCTACCGTTATAATCGGCTTGTTTTGCGAACTGGGAATCACAATCACTAATTGCAAAGCATCTTTTTTTTAATTTCCCAGTGAATGTAGAGTTTTTGTTTTGGAAAAACAAACAAAAACAGCCTTGGTCAGAAGGTGACATCACACCTGGTAAAGTGGAAGTTATTGGTATTGATCTGCAACCCCCTTCAAACATATTATAGTCTGTTTGTACTCGGGTGCAGCAAATATCAAACATATTGCCTCTTGAAAAAAAATGTTTGTTTAATCTGTGACTTTATTGATTTACATTATTAAAAGCACAAGCTTAATATTAAATATGTACTTAACCACAATGGATTTATGAATAAAACTGTGTATATACCATTCTTTCCATGTATAGAAGAATCATTTTTTATTTGTCACATCAATCAACGCAACACAGTGAAACTTGTTCTTTGCATTTAAGTCCAGATCTAAGCCAGAACCTTGGTCAGGGGAACTGATCGGAAAATTAACCTAATTAAGCACAACTTATGTTTTGAATGCAACACAACTTAAAATCAATTCAAGCAAACAAAACAATACATACTCAGTGATATTGATTTCATTTTATTCCATTGCTGCCAATTTATTATTTTGACTTAGACTTTTTCTTAATTCTACTGCAACAACCAACCAGGAGTTTTTAAAGTTTAAATTAGACATTTGTTGTCCATGTTTTAGAGATAGTGATTATTTTTTATTATTGTTAAATCTGCCAAAATGTTTTCCTGCCATCCCGATTTCCGTTTGTTCCAAGGTACAGTCTATTAATATTTTGTCAGACCAACAGCCCAAAACCCAGAGATATTTAATTTTCTATCACGGTAGACTTAGAAAAACAGTGAATATTCTCATTTTTGCTGATAAATATGGAAAGAAATTTTTTATCAAAATTGATCAGCTTTTGAATTCATGAAGCAATCATTTCAGCACTACAGTAGTTTGTTTATAATTTTCCAAATGAAGAATTAATTTTCAGCCGCAACCATTAGAAATCAACCAATCTTATTTTTTTATTTGCTTATTGCCCATTAATCAACATTTCTGTAAATGTGCCAGTGTTAGCCAGCTGGCTAATTTTCAACTGTAGTCCTTTGTCAAGATGTTTAAAATAAGAAGGAAGTAATAATAATAATAATAATAAGAAGAATATATTCTGCAACAAAGATAACAAAATTCAACAGCCACAAGACAAGAATTCTAAAGAATGCATATATGGAAAATGTTTTTTATAAAGGCTGAACAGGATTGGCCCAACTGGATCCCTGCCGTACACCTCTTTCATTGCACACTAAGGTGAGGTCTTATTACCCACACATTGAACTTTACCTGGAGGATAGGATTTCATCCAATTTAGTGCATTAGCAGAGAAATTAGTTTACAGATAAGTATTTAGTGGTTGACGGTATCAAATGCTTTCTTTAGGTCCAAAAATATGGCCCCAACAACGCCTCATTTGTCCATTTTTATTTTGATGTTCTCCAAGAAGAACCTCATTGCTGATATATCAGTATTTGTCAAATAGAAACTGGTTGGAGTACAGAAATGCAAAATACATTTTCATGACCTGGCTCTTAGGCCATGACAAAAGAAGGGAAATGCATACGCTTGTGCTGCAAGATCAAGCAGTCCTATATATTTACAGAAATTGCAACAAAACACATTGTTTCATGTATGAAATGGTTGAATATTAGCAATGTTAGCGAGTGGACGTGTGAGGTGTAAAATAAAGATGAAAGAAAGACTGGTCATCCTAAATGCACTCTGGATGGACTGGGCAAGTGAACACAACATGTTGTACTAACCAGGAGCCGAAGGGAAACACACAGAGCAGCCCAGGGCAAGGCTAACCCGAAGGCCATGACAGAGCCACGGGCCATCCGAATGTTTTTCTGGGTTTTCCATTGCATGTAGTACTTTCACCAAAGAGTACAAGTTCAGTTTTCAACTGAATGTCTATGTATAATGCTGCTACTAAAGATTCTTTTACATTATTGACTCTGCTCATTATTTCCACAATGAATCATTTAGCCCATAAAATGTCAAAAAAAAAAAATGCTCATCAAAATTTCCCAGAGCCCAAACTGACATCTTCAAATTGTTTCTTTTGCCCAAACCAAGAGTCCAAAACAAGACACTTTATTTCATCATAAATGACAAAGAAAAGCAGCAAATTCTTAAATTTAAGAAGCTGGAACCCTCAAATGTTTGACATTTTTGCTTGAAAACTTTAATTATTAGTTTAATTGATTATCAAAATACATTAATAGATTAATTTACTCATGACAGCTCTACTTATGAAAAGAAAAAAATATATATATCAGCCGATATTTTATTATAAAATGTTCTCAGTTATCAATGATCGTTGGTCTCAAAAATCCAGTACACATACGTTGGGCTATAGAAACCCATTCCCTCACAACAATCGCTGATCAGAAAACCCAAGAAAGAACTTTCATATTTAGGATCAAGAACTCATCTTTTTATTTGAAAATAAGAATCACGGGCATTTTCTGTGAACAACATTAGTAATGTCCAACATTAAAAGTCAAAACAGATGTTGGCTCTAACATGCAAAATGGCTGCCCATAGCTTCGTGGTCTGTTTTGCAAAGTGGCGAGCAGGGGGCCACCTGATGACGAGTTTGGGTAATTAGCCACTGGGGCAGCGGCTGAAAGTCACGGTCTCCCTCAAAGCTGTCATCTGTTGCATGCTGATAACATTGACATGTCCTCCTCTCGCGTCACATTCTGCTGCATGCCAGACAATGAGAGGGGAGCCGAGAGGAATAGAAACTAACAGGATTGAAAGGATGGCGAGGACGACAGTGACGGATGAAGAAGGGGCTGACCTTCCCTCATTAGTAAAGCGACCTTCTGTAATCGATGAGTGGTGCAATTGAAGGAAAGGAGACCCAGCTGACCACGCTCTGGCTTCTAATAGTGGCAGTTTGAAGAGGACAGCTTGGAGGGTCTCTGTTAGGCTGTATTTTTTTTCTCCATAATCTTGATGGAGACAATTTTTGAATGTCTCAGTTTTGCAACTTGCAATTGTTGTGTTACAATAAAAAAAAAGCACAGGCGAGACTTTAATTTGGATAAAGTACAAATAAAAGTTTAATTGCAAATTGGGGATAAAATGTGGCTTCAAAACATTTTTTTCCCCTTTGAAAGTCGTAGTTGTTGAAAGTTGTAATATTAGATTACGTTTGCACTTATTTAGTCATGGACCTACTGCTATGTTTATCTCCCAACAGTCTTCTATGCCGGGTTTTAAGTCTGCACCTAATGATTTAAAAAAAAATAAAAATCATTCAACGTTTAATAATTGCGTTACAATTTGTTTTTGATCAGTCAATTATTCTAATGAATAATGTATAGATTATTGTAAAGGTTATTTTTGTTATTTCTCAAGTGATATAACAATTAATTTACCTACAAACTTGTCTTAGTAATATTTCAATTTTTGTTCAATCATCTTCTCTTAAAAACAAACATAATACTTAAAATACTTGACTTAAAATGGTTGTGGCATGGGTTTATTTCATCACTGAGTTAGATAGATTAGAGAGATAATTAGATTAAGATAATTACTGGCAAGTGTATTTTTGCATCAGTGTGGGGTAAAGACAATAAAAGAAAATTATAGAGAGTAACAACACTCTGTAAAGTTAGTTATAGCCATTTTCTCTTGGGATGCAAGATATATATTGGCCCGATATATACAGTGCAAGAAGGAGGAGGAAAAGTGCAAGCAGGCTGTTGTTGCACTCATGACGTCAACTGCTGCACCTGGGTAGTTATCTTATGGTATCGGCCATGCAAAAAAGGTAATTATTTTTATTTACCCTTTATTTATACAGGTGATCTCATTGAGACACTGGGTCTCATTTTCAAGAGAGAGCTGATCAGGACAACAACAATCCAACACAGACAGACATGACAATCAATATAAAAGCAAGAAGGTCATAAAAGTGACACGTGAAAAAGCAGAATATTAAAATAGCTACTAAGTACAAGAGCAGATAACAGTTTTTTCACCTGAAGTCACGATTAGGCATTTAATGCTACTGTAATATGAACATGAACTCTTTAACTCAAACATATTAACAAAAAATGCTGGCATTGATATTAGTTTGAACTTTAAACTTGAAGAGGTCCATTTAAGAAAGCTGTGGTGGCCCATGGCTCAGGCAATTACCATGTAGTTTTTGTGGCATGAATAGGTCGACTAACTGGACTCCATACAACATGTCAGTTCGACTTGCACCCAATCAATCTCGGGATGCTGATTGTCAAGGTAAGAGACAGTGATTCGTGTTTTACGAATTGGCCATGGCCATAGACATCTCAGTCTATTTCTTCTTTAAAATAATTTGTGGTTATTAAAGCTTAAATTATTTTATCTTCACATAACTCACTAGCTGCCTCCGCTCTAATCTTTTCCATAAAGGTCTTTATGTGTCCACTTAGTTTCTAGTATGCAAGACCCAACTTAGACCTGACTAAAAGTAGTTTTTTTTAATTTAACAGATTGCATAAAAAATAACAAAATAGTTTTGTAAAACAACAACAAATGTGACTTTAAGGCTTCCCCGAAAATTTAAAAAAGACAATGATTGTGTATCATCAATCCTTACCGATTTATTCAATTTTGTCCGAGGATGTTTGTCAAGGTAAGTTTATTTTTCAAAGCCTTTTCAGGAAAGCCTGTGATGAAGGGCTGAATAAATGAATTGAATGTCATTGAATGACAGTTAAGATGCTTGACTGCTTTCGGCCTCTGGTTCAAAATCACTCCTTGATGCTCTTCCGCAACAGGGCGGCTGTGCTTGTGAGTTGAAGAGGGGGAACATTTTCTGAGGCACCCACAGTATAGCAGGTTGATCAGACCGGCGAGCTGCAGCATTACATGCAGCTGGCCGCGGGACACGGAGTCCGATGTTGAGTGATTCTGCGCGTGGGAGTAATAAGCTCGGAATTAGATGCATTTTTAAAGTGCCTTGGAGGATGCCTTCAAGGGATGTATTCATATGCTGCTGCCTGAGGCGCAGAAAATGCCTGCACTGACCAAAGCACTCTCCCATTGATAACGTTACCTACAGCCACAGGAACAGCTCCGATCTGTGTAATGAGCAACTGATCAATCCATTCAGGCTCTCACACATTCTGTTCTGACCTCATTGGGCTGCTCTGTCATCTGTGGAATATCAACAAAATATGTCAACAGGAAGCACTTTAATGAGGTCCGAAAAGCCAGACTGAATGGAGGCGTTACAACAATTCCTGTGACCAATTATTTTAAATTTTGCTGGTATTTTCTTTGCTTTTAGAAGTGGCCTTGTGTAGCTGAGATGTGATTTGAGACCAGGGAATCTATTAACCTCGCCCCTGTCAAGACCGATATTTTAACTATATCGAAAGAAGGGCTGGCAGTGAAACTGCAACGAGTGATCGTTATTGTACAAACTCATGCAGTCAACTTTTCTCACTCTCTCTCAAGCCGTTTGACAAAAGTGTTTTGCCTGGAATGGTTATGGAGAAAGAGGAAGAAAGAGAGAGTGTGAAAAGAAGCTAGATAAGAGCAAACCGAGGAAAGAATCAAAGTCAACAGTCAAAGGACAAGACAAATGGAGTTAGATTACGAACAAAGAGAAAGGCAGGCAAGGCTGGTGGCCAGGCAGCGTGACAGGGCAGCTGGGAGTTTTTGGATCAGGACAGTTCTGACCGGAGTAGAGCAGTGTGGGAAGCCAGCTGCTGTTCACCACCTGCTGCCTTTCACGAAAGACCCAAAGACTACAATGCACTGTGTAGCCCTCTTCGACTCTCTGTGCCCTGACAAATGTAAGCTACTTATCCAATTACAGCACTAATTGGTGGGTGCAGTCTTATTCAAGTGAGGAAACTCTTAAGTTTGCATGATAAATATGAAATGGAAAAGTGAGAAGTGTGGTGTGGGTGATGAGAAAGACCACCAGGTAAGGTCTTCTCATGTATAGGCGGTATGCAATGTGAAAACAACATTCACTGCCACTAGATGTCGCACTGGAGCGCCAGCATCTCAGACCAAAACAAATGGAGTGCCGTTTCCTTAATAAAGTTTTTTAAATAAAAAGAATAAAAGAAAGCAGCATCTGAACACACACTGCTCACAGAACTCGAACTGAAAACTGTGCTGCTGACATGTTTTTTTTTTAATTAACTGATTTTTTGCTCCCTGAAATGTAAAATAGAGAGTCTGTCTAGTCTGTCACAGTTTCACAAAGTCTTCACATTCCTTTTTTTGGGTCAGTTGTGTGTGGCTGACACATCCTAGATGACTAAACAAATGAAAGCATTTAAATTTGAGAAAGCGAAAACAGTGATTTTATTTGGCATAAATATAAGTTAAAAAAATAATTCATTATCAGAATGGTTAATTTTCTGCCGACTGACTTATCAATTGATCGTTTGATTTCATTAAATCATTTCTCTGGAAATTGGTGGATGAAGGTTTAGAAGCTGTTTGATGATCTGGCAAGCACTTTGTTTGAAGCATTCTGTTCTGTACTTCCCTTAAGCAGTGTTATGTCAGTCAGTACTACATTAAAAAATAGTACATGACTTGCCTTTTTAAAACTTTGTATCTCCACTCTTTATTGTACATTCAATAAGAACATCCAACAAAACCTACAATCAGTTATAATACAGTAAACCATTATCCAAACTGCTGACGGTCTCAATACTCGTTGAAGCTGCACATATTGTTTTAAATGTGTCCCTGAACCACGACACCACCCTTTCAGACTGAATCTTTCTGAGTCCATTGTGAAGCCACAGCAGATTCCAACCTCCAACGTCTCAGAAGAAGTCTCTGTGTGGGCAGTCTGAAAGCGAGGCAGGAACATCGTCATTAAACCATCCAACCACCATCTGGTCCCTGGTTGCATTCCCTTCTTCCAACACCCACACCGCTAACAGCATTCCTTGTGACCACCTTTTCCTTTTTAATTGACCTAATCTACATTATAATTTTGGGCATTATAATTACAATTACCTACTGGACATTGTGATTAGTGGTCAGAAATTTACTGGCCACTTTCAGATATTTTGTTTTTTGGAAGATTTTACTGGTGTTAATGTCCCACTGTGAGTTCCCACCTATTTCTCCCCAGTAAGCTCTCACGAATATCTTTATTCAAAGACTTCAACAAGGATACAATTAAATAATGAAAGCAGAGCAAATTTGCATGCGATCCCATCCTATAGGAACAATGCTAGCTTGTAAAAGTTGGGAGGCAGGAAAGAAACGCTCAGTTTTTCAGTACAAACTCAGACCTCTGAAGCTCTAAGGGCGGAGAACATTTACATGCTTTATAGGGTGAGATTTATTTACATACGGTTAAGTCAGACAAAAGCCGAGCAATTTGCATACAGTTATGAGAGAAGATATTTCATTGTCTGTTTCTCATTATTTTTACATTTCAACTTTTCTTAATCTTAGAAATAAATGTAATTGGTGTCATGTTAACTTCTTTAACGCCTCCAGGGTCAAATGTATGAATATAATTAAACCAATGATAAATCGCAACAGCTTGCATAACAATAGTGCTACAGTCATGAAAGCATTAGTTTGTCCTGACAGAATGTAGCTAAATGCACTTGCGTTAACCCCATAACAAAATAACAAATGTATAGTGTAGAAATAAGAAAATGTTGTTTTCTAGGAAAGTTTGTGTGTACATTAGATTGTAAAGTGCGAGAGCTAATGTAGACTACAAAACTAACAAAATGTCAGTAGTGATGTAGCCTACTGCAGTTTATCAGAGCTGAAGTGATTTGTTGTCCAAAGAACTGATCGTTTCAGTCATTTTTAAAGCAGCTTCTCACATGAGGACTTGATGCTCTTCTCTGTTGTAAATGAATGTTGTTGAATTTTGGACAGTTGGTAGGACAAAACTAAAAAGTTGGTAGATGAACTGAACTGATGGACATTTTACACTATTTTCTGGCATCCTGTCGACAAAATGATTGTTTTTAACAATAAAATAATCAGCAGTAATTGATGAAAATAACGGAGTTGAATATTTAAAGAGGTGCACTGATTAATATAATTAATAATTCATTTTATATACCGATTAACATAAAATCTGTTTTTTTGGAGATCCACTATTGGTGTGAAAGTTTGCAATAAAAAAAGCAAACAAAAAAACACAAGAATTCAGTCTTTGTGTGTTTTCACCTTGCTCCTTACCCAAAGTCAGTGTTATTTTCTCCCTTTGCTCTCAGTGAATACTAAATATTGCTCACAATAAGGTCAATCTAGATGAACCATCATAACAGGCACCTGTTCAGATTCAATGCAGACTGTTTTTCTCAGATCTTAACATTATGTGTGGGACTGGCAAATCATGGAAGATTTAATGCAGTCTTTATTAGTGTTGATGCTCAGCTAACACCGAGTTCCCGTCATGACTGACCCATTTTAAAGTCATGATAATCAAATCCAATAATTCTTTTTGCTGTGCGAACCTCAACCAGGTCAGTTTTCTTGCTTCATTCCTTCATTCTTGGTGGCCAGAAACGCCTAGCACCATGGTAACCTCCTGTATACAACCTTGTTTTATTAATATACTGTTTACCTGCATGTGATTCTGTCACTAAGACAACATCGTCACAGCAGGAGCTCGTTTGTTTTCTGCTCCTCTCTGTTTATTTGCGTCAATGAGAAACTATGTGGATACAAAATCTTTCCATTGAGAAGATCCTCTGAGTGTGCTTTACAATGTGTCTGTCTTAATGTGAAGGCAGTGGTAAGACTTTACTGACAGCAGGAAGTGTTAATAATGGTAGCAAGTTCAACTAATGCTTCCGAAATTTGACCCCATAAAGTTTATCTTTTTTTTTTTTAAACCATGTTGTCAAATTGTTTTGAGGCGTTGAGAGAATGAAAATGATTATATGACATTTTTGAGAAAACACAATAAGAGAGAAGCTTGTTTTTCTTGTTTCTGATATCATCTTCACAAATGTGCAAAAGGCACATTGACTACAAAATAAATGCATATTATTATTCCTCTGGATGTCTGTCAGCCCAGTGCTGATAATTCAGTGACTGTGACATTAACACAGGAATTATCTTCCTTAAAACAGTATCAAAGTCAAAAAGTTAAATGTCATAACACTTTCCTTCCTCCCAGAGAGTTACTATCTCCGTCTTTTGCATTCAATCTTTCTGTGACGCCTCACCAGTAGAACAGACTGCAGTCCTTGGGAGCTTGATTCAGACTGTGTAAACTTACATGGTGTATATGCAGACAAAGATATGCTACTCCTATTCAGACTTGGCCTTTTCACTTTTGCTTCTGTGTCCTTTTCTGCCTCTTTCTTGTCTTCTACAGCATTTCCTTCAAGTACTGTGTACATTTAATTTAATCCTTTATAGGATGCTGCACACAGATCGAATTGGCAGCTTGCCTTTGGAGTTTTAACCAGATAGAGAATACATAAAATGTGCAGTGGCTGAACACAGTAAAAGACATCTGCACACTGAAATCACTGTGAAATGTTTCATCTTTGTTGAGTCAATAGTTCATTCAAAT
>JBBPCS010000204.1:12920555-12943918 GCA_037974645.1 Hollardia meadi
TATATATATATATATATATATATCAATTTCTGCCAATTCACTTAAATATTAGTTTTGTTTTAGTTCAGAGAGTAAATATTAGTTTAGTTTTAGTTCAGAGATTATCTACAGCATTCCCACACACTGAATAAAACCGATAATAATGCAAAGTTGCACACATGTACGGATCCATACCAATTTTCCTGGAAAAAATATCACCAGCAAGCAACTTTATATTAACTTAAAAGTGAACCACCCAGCGGACAGAATTATTTTAACTTGGCTTTAAGACAATAACAATCAATTACTCCCTCCATTGTGTTTTTTTTATCTTCTTCTTTTTTCATGTTGGGATGACAGTCCCTCATCCAATAGCTTAACAAATGGTCAATTTGGTTTCTGAATCTGTGGTATTCACTACTGCACTCCCACAAAATTACAAAAATCTGCAACAGAATTCAGTGCAACAGTACCTTTTGAGGAAAAGAAAGCTCATTGGGTCTTGATGTTACAACCTAAGACTCCCCAACCCACACCACCACATTGCCTTTGAGGACATCAGTAATCTCACAGTTGAGCTTGTTGAGCCGTCCGTCCAGGATGAAGAGGGACTCTCTGGACGGGGTCATGAGGTACTGTCCGAACAGTCCGCTGCTCGCCATTACCCTGTTTCTATTGCTCCACGGCCACTCGATTGACTTGGTGGCCTCTTTCAAGCTCTTGATCATCTTGACTTTGCCGGTGCTCAGCTCCACAAACAGAGCATCAGTTTGACGGCCTGAGCTGCCGAACAGATTGTACTGGTGGACTTCCGTGAAGGAGCGCTGAAAGGCCAGATCAGATAGATGAAGGTTGGTGTGAATGTCAAAGGGCTCCTGGATCTCTCCCCGCTCTGAGATAATCTGGATCCTCATCAGGCCGTCCCCATCGTCGACAGTGACCAAGTAGTGGCCATCCGGAGACACGTAGGGAGTGCCGGTGACGTCACGGTTTTGGCCAATCACACTATCTGTTACACTGTCCAAGATGAGTTGGGGCTGCGTGGCGCCGGTGGAGTCAGGCTTGCAATTCACAAAGTAGTAGCCACCAAGATGGGTATAGGCTACAGCCTTAGGGATGCAATTATACTCCCGTAAGCTGATGTTTTTCACATACGACGTCGTCTCTAGGTCAATCTTGTGGAGAACAGGCTCATTTCGATGAAGGATGAGTCCAAATCTGTAGACAATTTAAAGAGAAAAACAAAAAAAAGGAGATTTAATCAATAACACAATTTTTCTTTGTGTAAACCCCAAATCATGAAAGATGGTCAGTTGGTCCACCACTTTGATCCAAACTGAAATATCTCAACAACTATTACATGGACTGCCATCAAACTTTGTGAAGATATTCATGGTTCTTAAAAGGATGGGGCCTACTAATCATGGAGAAGACCTAACTTTAAATTATTACCACCAGCAAGTCAATGTTTTTACTTATCCAGCAAAATATTTTATATTATATAGCAAAGATGGACTGCAAAATGTTCTATAGACAGTGATGGTTATCAGATTATGTATCTTGAGGACTTTTGGTGAAATGTCTTGATAACTGATGGAAAGATTGCCATGAAATTTGGTACAGACATTCATGTCTGCTTCAGGATGAATGGAACAGTAAATTATATATTATTATAACAACATTACTGTGGCTCACTGAACTCATATAGCGGCATCACAGAGTCACATTTTTAACTTCTCTAATACTTCAGTTTATCCAAGTCTCTGATATACTCTGTGTTTAGTGCTACCGAGCATGCTAACATGTCAAACTAAGATGGTGAATCATTACTAAACATTGGCATGTTAGCATGCTGATGTTCCTGTGGCTGCAGTCTCTTATCCCGAGTAAGAAACAAAGGACTGATAGCACAGCAGGGATAACACAGTTACACTTAATAACAGTAGCAATGGCTCAGGTGCATTAAGTGTCCCAGTAACAGTGAACTAGCACACACAATAACAGGGCTTCCTCTAAGTGGAATGCAGTAACCATTAATACACCTGTGAGTGTGCTGCTATGACATATCAACACATCTGCTGTGCAACCAGTCCATTAGTGCAAAAGAATAGTAGGTTAAACCTGACATCAAAAAATATTAAATAAGTAACAAGTAGAGTTGATTATACATTTTGGGGACAGTCTGCACCAACAATCCAGCCATTTCGTATGGTTAAGACAGAAGGAACTCATATAAATACTGATTAATTTTAAAAAGGTAATGTACTCATGCATTGTGTCTGAACATCCATTTTTCAATAATTTAAGTAAAGAATGTGCCAGTAAAAAGTATTCATTTCTTTTTGTCTAAGGGTTATGAATTCTCGAGCAGATAGTGGTTACATCTTGAAATAAAGTAGCACAATCTGAAACAAGAAATGCAAATTGATTTGCACTGGGTAATTACGAAAATTGAACAGGCATAATGACGATGTTCAGGAGAGAAAAAAACGAAAAGTGGCTTAGAGGTTTCAGTACAGCTTCATCCACACACACACACACACACCCTAATAGAATTAGAGCAGTTTTATATATGGGGCATTGATCAGTGAAAATGCTAGTCATTAAAAAAACCCAAAGAATCTGGTAATGGCACATTATATTTTAACAGCTGAACAGAGTAAAGGGGGAATATGCAAGGAGCTGAATTAAATGTGAATAATAGCTTATCGATGCTGACAGGCAATCTTGCCGTCATTCATCATCTTTTAAGCCATTTGAACACCAAGCTGTCTGTACCTGTGAACAGAACATCGCTATTTGAAAGCCACGGTGCACATTAGCATCCCTTTGGAGGGAATCATTGATCCAGAGATCATTTTGTCTACTGGGCCCAGAGACTGATGTCATTCAACAGACGAGATCTGTCTTTTTGTTTTTTGTTGTTGTTAATGGTTAATATGCTGTATGTGTAATGCTGTCGTACAATCGGGTCAATTTCTGGCATGTCAGAAAATTTGGTTGGCTCTTGCAGTTTAAATAGCTCTGCCATCACATTTCCCATGTCAAAAGATCTGTTATAGACTGTATTGAGCTTACATGTGACATTAACACTTCTACAATATGTGTGATGACACGTTTCATATTATTTGTTAATGACCTAGTTTTCGGAGGGGTTGGCGGTGGCGTGACACCTTAGCGCAACGGCTGCCAAGCAAGACAACAAAGCAAGGCACTGTTTGAGACCACCTAAACAACCAACAAACTGGGTAATTTTAGCAAACTCTGAGACATTTGGTCGTCTTAGTGGCACCAAAACTGGATATTATGAACAACATCCCAGGAGAGTTTCCAGCCGTGTTTGTGGCAACAAAACCAGACATTTTAAGGCAAAACATGATCTTTTCCTAACCCCAACCAAGTGCTTTTTTTTGTGTCTAAACCTAACAAGACCTTAAGCACAGCATTGTCTCGACAGAAAATTGAAACATAAATAAATGTTACATTTCAACATAATCCCCAGTGTTGACATTTATTCTGGTGACTGGGTTGTGAAAAGAAGCTAAATCTGACGTATAGTTATGTATCTCACACAGGAGTACATTTAATCAAGGCAAATCATTTAAATGAAATTGTCCATGGCCTGAGAACTGATAGCAGCCAAAGCTAACCAGTGCTGCTGAAACAGTGTTCAATGTAGCATCAAAACTGTATGAATAAATGTCACGGGGCCAAAGACAAGTGTATATTAACCTACCGATGTTAACAAAAGGGAATTAATTGAGTATCTGTTGGCACCTCAACACTTTACCCGCTAACACTCCCTAGTAGCCAAATTAACCTGTAACTTCAGGTACAGGTTATTGTGCTACAGCAACTTCACATAGTAATGTCAACAAATAATAATGTTAAGAAATAAACAGTGAAAGTTGTAAGAACATGGACTGATTAATGAAATCATCACTTCATCTTGAAATACTTAACATGATGTCACTCAATTTACCTCAAATTACCTCAACCAGGGTATTTGGATTCATTTAGGGATTTGGTTTGTGAATCCTTGAAAGAAGTCTTATTAAGACTCATGAGTGTCTAAATGAGGGCAGATTTTTCCCATCTTATAATATAACAGCAGGGAGATTGTAGTTCTTGTAGTCAAACCAACTAACTGGGCTTTATGTGACCTGGAAAACCAAATGTGTTATATCCAGAGGCAGGTTCAGACAGACAGGTTCTTGATCCCACCTGTATTAAAAATAAGCCCCAGGACAGGTGAAAATTTAGAGAAAAGTCAACTTATTTCCCCATTCACTGGGAGACAGAGCTGTTATTAGATCAATATTACCACTGCCTGTCAAACCCTGTTGAAATTGTTTTGTTATGAATTGTATTCAATATTGTCACTGTTGTGACAGATCAATGGGCGGTGCACACAGGCTGTAATATATCGGGAGCACGCTTGGAAGCTGAAGGTCAATGGTGCATTTATCCTGCAATGAAAATATTATTTTCACCCCCAGCGAGATATTTTTTTCATGTATGATAAATTAATAATCAGACATTGTTTGGCCTCGCTCGAATGTGAACACAGCTGGGTTGCTTCATTGGCAGACCCAGATTGCTCTCAGCCAAACTGACAGCTGCTGTTTGTCATTTGTACCGATGATTAATGCATTAAAGATTCTCCCTGGTTCTGCACAACAGGATTATGTTCAACTACTTCACATTTTATCATCTTAGCATCGTGTCAATATTTGCAGTTTAGAAATGACTGGGTCTCAACGCTGCTCTGCAATGCAGTCGAAGATCCTCAGGGCGACAGAAAAATGAACGCTGAGCGGTGAAAGATGGAACTGGAACACAGCAATTCTTGTTCACCCATTCTCCAGTGCAAAAGCATTGAATCAACACCTCGCTTGGCTTGTTTTGCCAAAAGGCAGTCTAGGTTATACTGAAGATGTAGGAAAACAGTTTTTTTTTTGCTGACATGCAGAGTTGCCTGACTGTAAGTCAATAGTTTTAATGAATGACAGCCCCCAGTAGCTCCTGCTCGCTTTACAGTAGCTGCTGAAGGAATCCCCTTCCATTCAACAATCCCCAGAAGTTGCTGAATATAAGTCGGCTGTTTACATTGCTCATGTTGCCAAATCGACTCAATCAATGTGGTTGTGTGGGTGTTAGACCAAATAAATGAGTCAGAGCCAAAAGGCAGCAGTTCATTTTAACTTTCCCCATATCTGGGATAAAACCAGCTGTCAGAGTAAAATGCACATCAATGCACATGTACAGACCTAAAGCTCTTTGTGTACCAACACATTCACCTGGTAAAAGTACTTTAGACTAGTTCACAGCACTGATAAAAGGCTGAATTATGAGTTTGTAACAAAACTACATGGAGAGCCAGAGATACCATACCATACATACAGTCAGAGTTAGCTTCAGTATGGGCAACAGGCTACAGCAGCTAGAAGTATGTCAGAGCCTATGGCATCATAGTGTTTGTGTAATTACTATCACTGCCTTACAACAGAGACAGATGTTTCACACTGTAAGATTAGGTGTAAATTGGCAGGAAAAAAAATGCTTATGCTTAATATCTTTATTTGTATTAATCCAATGTGGGTAATGTTGCAAACCAAATGCCAGGAATTCCTTATTGCAAGATTATATTTTCTTTTCTTTTTTTTTTTTGCATCAAATTACCTTCATCTGTATTTCATTTCTGTCCGGTTCTTTTTCCATAACGTCGTTCCATAATCGTTTTTCGTGTTGCTCTTCTTCATATTAATATACAATGTATGTCACATCACACGCTGCCAGTGCTCAAACAAGACCCTGATTTTGAACTGCTGTCTGGACAAAACGAGTAATATGAAATGAGAATGTGAAGAGCAATATAAGCAATATGAAAAGTTTCCAGAGCTGATTCCGCTGATGGGGAATTTTCACCATTTGCTGACATTTTACGGACAGTGTAGTCTATAAGTTTAGGAAGTAAGTTCAAAACAAAGCAACTTTAAACATTTGGTCACACACAGGATTCAAACAACTAGAGCGGCGCCAGAAATGACGCTTCAGGGGTAACTGCAGTGTCATAAGAGCCACTGACTGGCTGCCATATTTGACAAGTTGTGAGTGAAAACAGGCCAAGATAATTGTTAGACTAACTGATAATGAAAGTTACAGCTGCAACCATTAATCAATAAATTGACATCAGAAAATTGCTCACCTACTGTCTTTATACTGTAATGGATTAATTGTTTATGTTGTGTAACTAAGTAAAAATGCCAAATATTTAATGGTTGCAGATTGTGAAAATTAGATTTTGTTTTTGTCCTGACATTACACTAAATTGAATATTTGGGGTTTTGAACCGTCACCTTTGGTAAATTGTGATGGGCAGTTTTTAGATGAAGAGATTAATCCAGAAAATAATCTGATTTATGAAAACAATCATTGGCTGCAGCTCCAATAATAACAAAAAGTGTTGTTTACCGTGAGAGGAGTTTAACCATTTTGCACTCCCCTGATTCTGCAGCCTGTCCACAGAATTGCACCTTTATAGGAAGAAAGGTTTTTGTGTCGTGAGCTGCACAACATGTATACTGTGTGAAGGTAACTGTTTAGATATTGAGTTTCACATTTTAGCCATGTAAACAACAGCAGTAATAACTTACATTAAGTTTCCAAATTGTTGAGCAGCTAGTTGGTAAAGATGGTATTTTCAAACAAGATTGCAAAACATATGTAGCCACACTTTCCTTGCAATCTTCCCTGCAGGTCTCAGTGGGTCTAATTACAGCTGTGGTAGCAAACCCACCCGCAACGCACACATACTGGACTGCGTACTCCTCCTCTCCAGGAGACCTTTAACATCCTGAAATCCTCTATCCAGACCTCTTGCTTCATCCCAGCCTCTCTGTGACATTAGTCAAGCATTTGGGACCAGCTTTTCTCTGTCCATGCTAAGCCTGTGTGTAACAACTACTCCTGACTTATAACACACTCTGCATTCAGCACATCTGTGCTTTGTTGTTGATTAACTGAAGTGTTAGGGAGGTGGTGAGGGCCAACTGTTTTCCTCTGGCTACTGTCTTTGTAGCATAATGCATTTTTTTTTAATATCTGGGTCAAAACACATAATTATGAGCATAATCCTAGTCCTAGGTGTACTAAAGACTTTTATGATTAGTGTTATTTAAGCCTAATTTAGCCTCTTTGACCATTTGACACAGTCTCTGTCTCTGATATTGTTACAGAAAATCAGCAGCTATAAACATTATAGCTGATTTAGTTTTATGAAATTTATTCTGGACTTCTAAGAATGTAGGTTTAAAGAATCTATTATTATTATTATTATTATTATTATTATGAGCACACACAACCTGGCAATGTGACTTAAGGATGCTCATCCTCTGCTCATTCCAAATGATCAGCATTGACTTGATGCTTAGCAACATAATTACACTGCCTACCCTTGTTTCAGTGACATAAAGCACCAGGATTCTCACCAGCTATATGGACTGATGTTTAGCCTGCCCGGTAGGGCTAGTTGTAGATTCAGAAAACTGAACACAAATGGAAGATTCCGTTTCTGTTTGTGTCAGAGGCTACAATATATAACATACATACACCAATGTGTGTTGCCCGTTCTCATCCCCAGCTTATTACATATCGACGTTTTGTCACAACCCATCGCATCCCATCCAGATGCATAAGTTATAGGCACAAGGGTTTAATGCACCTGCATGTGAAGCCGTCTGGTCAGATTCAAATGAGTTGAGGAGATGACGTAGCCCGACGTTCTTTCCAATGCGAGAAAGTGCCAAGAGGGGTGGAGGTCAGGGTTGAGTGATGATGATTTTCACCCAGGAGACCGGAGTTTGCATCCCTTAGAAACCAAGCGTCACCAGTCATTTCCTGAACCTAACCACGTGATATTTGTGCCTGAACTTGTTGGGAGTTCAATATGTCTCATGAGTTGGGATGAGACAGGTTGGCTGGGACGGCCTCACTTAAACTGAAACAATATTTGATGAAACAGACATTTCTGATAATTGTGAAATTAGGTAGTTATTAAAGCAAAAATACTCAACATTTCCCAGTTCTAGCTTCTCTAAGTGGATATCATAAAAGTGTGATTTGGACCATTTAAGACATTATACAACATCACCTTGGACTTTGCCAATTTTGTGAAATGTTTCAACCTTTTCTGATATTTTATAGCCTAAACAACTGAGAAAATTAATGATTGATAATGAAAATAACCATTAGTTGCAGCCCTAGTCCAGAGACACAATCATGAGCCGCAATCTAATTCATAATAATAATAATAATCATCATTTTTTAAATTCCTTTTTGACTATAGCCAGACTTAAAATAGCTTATGCTTGCACCATAAAATACAATATTGTATGTGGTATAAAGATAGTTCATTCTGCTAGCTATAACTCACATTGCATTACTTATGTCAGCCAAAGAAAAGCCAAAGAATGAGTGATTTGTCCAATCAGCACAGCCATCTAGTAGGCTACATCACTATGGTACGTTCACATAGCATGGATCTGCTAATCAATGTGTTTATGTGAAGTAAGTTAGAGGACATTAATCATCATGATCACTACGGTTTGCCTGAAAAGCAGACTGTGGATGTTTTCAAGATCAATACAACAGATTTCCCACTATACTCAGAGGAAGCATTCGTTTCTCTGATCTAATTATCTGACTTGTGATAGTAAAACAATAGCATGTGGTGTGTTAAGCTAACTCAACAAGCCCTGCGGTGTCTGTGCCAGTCACTTCTTAAATACTGTCATATAATTGCTTAGAAATAGCTTCATTTCTGTGATGTTATATGTCAAGAAATGTAACTTGTTGACAGGATAATAACACTGATCTTTTGGTAATTAAAAAAAAAAAGTGGCTGTGGCCTTTGGATTTATAAATTCTGATTTAAAAAGTTAATTTCACAGCTGGAGTAACAAGGGCTTATTTTTAGAACTATTTCAGGTGATCTGCCACGCTCCCTGCAGCACAGATGACAACCGGGCCTTTCTCCAAATAACCTCCATTAGCACATTACCAGACAAGCTCACACGAGCTCCCACACAAAATTATTGTAGTATCAAGCATAGGAGAAAAAAAAAAAAAAGCCAATGGGGTGAAATACATTTGCAAATCAATTTGCGTTAGGAGTGTACATCAGGTACTGGACGTACCTGATGTGGTTAATGATGAGGCTGGAGGCGGGGATGAAGAAGTCGTCCACCCTGTCGAAGCGCCTGCCGACTGGCTGCGTGTGCACGGTGTGGTGAGAGACTCTTCCACTGGCCTGATTAATCACCTGGTGAACACCAATGGAGAAGGAGGTGGGTGGTAAACATGAGCCTGATAAATACACCCAGTGCTGCTGGCTTCAACTCATTTAAATCTCATACTTATTGACAACTTGCAACCAAAATTCTTGTAACTGACATGCTTTGTTTATTTTTTTTATGGAGTTTCATTTCATAAAAGCAGCGTCCTCTCAAAAAAATTGCTTAATATTTTGCTATCATTTTTTTTTTTTTTACATTTTTGCTTGGATAATTTGATTTGGGATACAACTCTTCAGCCTCTTCCCTTATTGCTTAGATGTTGTATCATCTCAGTGGGAGGTTATGTGTGCTGCTGTCACTGGTGTCTAAATAATACTGGTGCATGCATGGAAGCGTAGAGATGTGCTTGTGTGTAGGCAGGGTTTGCTTTGATTGTGCCACAATGCACAAAGCAAATTGCCACAGATGAAACTCGGCATTATGAATCTCTGTGCAGGCAATGACAAACAGGACTGTCAAACTAGTAAAAAAAAAACCCCACAATGCTCGAGCTGAATTAAGATGACTCTCAAAGGAAATAACGAACTAAAAAAACAACAACATTTTATTACATATTTGTTGATTCTATAAGCATGCTCTTCAAGTCCGTGTCATGGTGACATACACTGCGATCTGCAAGCATCTGGACAGCAAAACATTTTCCCTTTTATTGTCCTGCTGACATTTTAGAATCTAAAATCAATCAAATCAAAACTAAACTATTGCAGACATTGTGGATTTTGCTTTATTCACCTCAATGCCAGAGATAACAAAGCTTTTATTCTTACTTCCCCTTCCAAACTCAAATCGTCCTCCATGTGTGACTGATGTCTTGATAAATTCAGTACGATGTCCATGTCCACAGCACTATTTCCATCAGTAAAGCCATCAGTCATGGCCGGTGCTCCACTTTGACGCTGAGCAACGTTAATGAATGAAACTTAACTCCTCCTTAACAATTTTCACATTAAAGGTCTTGCACCTTTCCCTTTACAGGAAGATTACTAATGTTAATCAAATGTTAATTTAATGTTTGATGTTAATCTACCAGCATTAAAATGATTTCTGTTACAAAACAAGAGCACCTCAGAACAGCAGAGTGGTGAGTGTTATAGGACAGTGTTGCACCGATGGAATTATTATACTACATTTACCAGGTGAGCTTTTGTAGTAACCTACAATTAATTATTTCCATCACCCAGCCTTTATTAGTAAATGGATTTTATGTGTTTGTGCTGGCCATATATGGAAAGCCCATTACGTAATTTTCCGTCTCCGTTTCCCTGCATGTTACACATCTGGTATTAATAGCTTTATATTGCCAGCATTTGAAAATGCCACTCTATTAGCACAAAGGGCATGCTCTGAGCCCTGCTGCCAACTGCCATTTCCAATGGTGTTTAAAAACAGCAGCTGGCTGTATAAAACTATATTAACAGATGTATAAAACATGGAATATCAGGGAAAAGGACACAAATCATGACCCCATCTGGTTTGATAGTCTATTATTTTAGATTCAGATTCAGATTACTTTATTGTCCATTAAATTTGCCTAAAACGGAAATTTGTGTTGAGATATGAGACAACACATATCAACTTGGCCATTATTTGATTTTATTTTATAAGACAATTTATTGGGAGTGGTCCTCTCCACTTTTTCACATCAAGGACCCAAGACTGACACAAATTAGACCACAGAGTGGTCACAGCTGGTGTAGTCCCAGGGTCCCCTATCTGATGTATTTTTGCTTTGAGATGTTTTAGAATAGGAAATGTATAATACCCATGACCAAAATAGTCATACATTCAATCTTTGTGTTCCTTTGAATTATACTGAAAATAAATTATTCCACTTTTTGCTGGGGACCCCCTAAAGGACCCTTGAGGGTTCCCGAGACGCCCATGGGTATACCACAACTCAATAACTGTTGGTTTGTGGTATACACACGTGTACAACGTATGTCAGCTAATAGTCATATAGTCATAAATTAATAAAAAGGATGTGAAAATGTTTATTATTGACTTTATATATTATGAGCCGATTTTTGTTGGAACTCCCATATATTGGATGTGACCAATCAGAACTTTACCCTCATAGTTATTGTTTTTTTTTTCTTTTTTCTTTTGTTTTTTTTAAGTCAATTTGCTGGATTTCTGAGCCAAAACATGTCACTGTCCAGTTCCTACACACTGCACTGTAAGTGACTATTAATTGCCCATCATCACGGAAGACAAACACATCAACTGTTAAAAACAATTACAGAGAGGCTGCAGTGATTAATGCCATATCCATTTCATATTGGAAAAAAAGGGAAGAACAGGAGAAATTGGAGGAATTTACATTTAATCAGCTGTAATGTCCATTCCAGATGTTGATTATAGGTTTATTTACAATATACTGTGCGTGTATTGCTATTAAAACATTCTGTGAATATAACTGATAATTGTAGTTTTTATGGTCTTGCCTTTTTTGACAAAACTTTGACAGTTTTGGATACTTTGTGCTTTTTACAGATGGTATTTATTGTATTGTGTTAGGAGACATCATATTTTTTATGGTAATCTGATCTAAAGCCAAAACATTTACTCTAAATTAATTGGCCACTATTTTTTTTTACAATCAATGAGTAGTTCTATTCACTTTTCAAACAACACCAACAAAACCATCAAGTATTTTCTACCTCTATCAGTCTTATATCAAAACTGAAATTCATTTTGGGCTGTTGGTCAGACAAAAAAACAAAAAACAATTTGAAGGACACTTTGGAAAATTACATTTTATCAATCTAGAAAATAATACACAGAATAATCAACAGTTTGGCCATGCACTTACAGAACACATTTCCCTGTGCAACACAAACACATGCATCCCCTGTTTTTTAGCCTTGGCTCAAATCCTGCATGATTTGTACACATCTGATAGAGCTGACAAAGTAATTTGTATGCTTATAGAGTTTCTTCAATCTTCACCAAATGTCACACACTATATTTCATATTTTAGACTCCACCAATCTCTGTGCTAGTGTGTCTTATTCTCTGCCTTTCTACCATTTCAGAAGGATAAATCAGAGGAATAAATACAATTTGAGTGTAATAAATGGCGAATTGTGGACTTACTTGGAGAGTGGGGAAGTTCTTCTCCATGTCACCCCAGCTGAGCAGCCACACCTGGTCGTGAGATTTGTCATAGTGAAGCGTCACAGGATAAGGGTCGGTGCTGACCGTCTGCAGTGGGACACGTAATTAAAACAAACAGAGTTTAATTGACAAAAGGGCCCCGGAACAAAAACTCAACGAAGGCAACTTTGCTTTTGAAGACATCCCTCTTTGATGTGCCAACACCTACAGACTAAAGCAATGGCAGTTGACAGGAGCAAGTCTTCTTTTAACAAGGCAGACTGGAGGTATGCTTTTAATGTATAAGGTGTTTTTGGTGCTGAGCTGTATTTTAAATCAAGTGGTGACAGGCACAATTGCTTCACCACACCGAAATAATTGCTTTCAGTCTTTACCCGTTCCTTGACACTCTGCGGCAATATTCCAAGTCAGAACAATAGATGAGTCGTACGTGACAGAAAAGCACTCCTCGTGCATTCATGTCCACCTGAGTGCAGACAGACAGCTAGCCCAAAGGGAATGGAGAAAGCACAGGGGACAAGAATGCATGCAGTAGCTACACCATCAACGGCCGCAAGAAAAAGCAATCATCTTTTTTTCAAGAAAGTTATTGCAACCATGTACTCCCATAATCCCTTGTCACTGTAGCTTACGTTCTTTACTGTTTGTTTCACTATGGAGCTTTAATAGCATTGTTTACCTAGGCAAAATATATATTGTTTCACTGAGAGAGTAAAAAGCTCCTGAGAGGGTTATTGCAAATAAGATGAGAATATCTGTTGAATCCTAACTAATCTCTGAGCATGTAGTCATCGGAGAAAACAGGTGTTCATGTTGTTCTTTTCCTCTCGACTAACAACTTCTTTCTGGCTGAGGGAGATTTTCCAGATCCTCAGCCAATATGCTCGCATGACTCCAACTGCAGATCAGAGATGAAGCAGGGAAAACATTACAGCGGCTACAAACATTTATCCGTGTGCACTTTGCAATTAATTGCCTATGACACACAAAATCCAATCTGCTCATTAAAAAGTCTCCAATAAGTATGAAATGGGTTCTACATTTCAAAATGTGCTTATCATTATGACCTTACGCATGCCAATCATATTATTAATTCAATGAGAAGATGGACAGCATGGGAAACCAAAACTTGCGTCTCTTACTATTCGTGACGGGTTCCGGTGGTTAATTAACAACTGCTAATATAATGCAATGAAGCTCAACCCCCCAGGCAACTGAATAATGAGCTTGTGACAGTCTCTGGGATACCAAGCTGCTTACTGGAAGGTCCCTGAGAGGCCCACGAGCTGTAAACAACCACCACAGTGTCAAAAACATATGCAGGGATCTGAGCAACCCTAGATTAACCTGGCACACCCAAAACCCCTCTGACACTGATGACTTAACTCAATGCTGCACACAACAAATGAGCTAAATGTTGTCATGTAGGACTTGTGCTTCTCTCTGAGCCTGCCTCTCAAAACCTCCCGTCCTTCAGGAAAATAAATGGTGCTACAAGGAGGCAAATTGTTTGAGGGATTGCTTCATACACCATCTGCGGGGGGAAACTGCAGGGTTGCCACGTTACAATATCTATGAAGGGTTGCCAGGTTACAGTATCCATGAAGAGGTGAGTCTCGAGGGTTACTTGGTCACCACATCAATGTAGCAGTTAAGTGCAGGCCTTGTGTCACGTCAGGGGTTAGCAGTTGAAGTGAAGGTGAGGCAACTGATCAGCTCTCGGGATTGTTAAGTGCAAGTGGAAAAGAGCAGGGGTGTCACACTGCCAAGGCTCAGTTCAAGTGACAAACCTAAAAGACAGTCATGTATGAAAATCCAACATATGCGGTACCTGTTATCTGTTAAGAGGAGGTTAGGAGGTTATTCGTATTTTAGCACATTTAAAAGTATACATGACTCAAAGAATTAATTGAGAAGTGTAATCAGCTATTTTTGGCTGAGAAGTCAGAAACAGTTTTGAGTGTCAGCCTGATTAAGTTTCACAAACTGTGGCTAGAAACATGAAAATGAGATGAGCTGCAGAAGATCTGAAATGTTGATTGAATGTGTAATTAGTAATCTGACACATTAGCTGGCTTATTTTTCACAAACTACTTGAGCCAAACACTGGCGGACCTGATTCAGAGCCAGTAAAATCTGCTAAACTCTAACTATTGATATGATATTCATGAAAATTGATTGTCAAACATTTTTTCTAGTGTCACCACTCTGTTGTCTTGAAATCACACCTTGCTTTATGACCGGCTGACATGTATAGAAATGAGTTTTCCACTCGCCGAATGTTTTTTGAGATCACTGACAAAAATCCTAGACTCGAGGCAAATTGGTGCTTGCTCCTGTGACAATCATTATGTGTAGATTTGCAAAAATGAGATATGAGAGACGTGCCAAAGAGTTGCAGAAGCCCAAGGTCTCTTACTTTCGCCCATTTTGGATGAAAGTAAGCAGGTAGTTCAAGTTCAGTTTCTGAATGAAGGATAATGTATCCTGAGTCGAAAAGGACAATTTGATTAAAGAAAAAGTAAAAAAAAAAAGTGTCCTTCATTCAACAAAATAAATCAACGAAAACACCCATATGAAGTAATGATTAATTTTAGAAGGTTCTTGTCAAATATAAAGTGTTCAATCAATGTTGGGGGTTTTTTTTTCTGGTAACTGTAGGACAAAACAACCTTGAGGTTGTTTGGCACATATGGAGGAACCTTTACTTTTAAACAGGCACTAACAGGAAAGATTGTTTTTTTTCTGTTCTGTGTAAAATTGTTAACGCCTCTCATATCATACATTTTTGCAAAGTTGCTGGCAAAATTGAAATGACACTGTTTTTAAAAATTTTTTATTTGGCCTGTCCTACCTGGACAGCCTTCTGAGACGTGATGTCGACTATGAGCACTCGATCCAAGGTTGGCTGTGTCACATAAATAAACTTGTCCTTGATGTTGACCGCTGATGACCACACACACCTCTGAACCTCCTCTCCTGGTGAGGTTGGGCACACCTCCTCCTGGGGAAAAGAAAGCACACAAACATTCACTGTTAAAAATTAAATTAAATTTAAAAAAAACAACAATAATTATCTTCATTCAGTCTTTCTTCTGTATCACTTACTACTTGAAGTTTTATCACCTATGCTGATGTGAGTCGTGTTGTCTTGGCAACCTAGATAATTGAGCTTTGCAAGGTGCTGAAAAATGTCTGTAATGGCTCTTATTTGTGCATAGAACAAAGCCTGCGGACAATCTGCTGCTTCCAGCCTTGGCAGCTTTTGCCTTCCTGGCCAATGAGAACCTTAACTGGCCTTCTGTCTCTGGAGCCCCCCTCACCGGCTCTCCAAGATGCTAGGCTCTGCCCTGTCATCTGTTCCAGACTGTGCGATGATTTAGGGAGGTGCTGGCCAGCAAGGATGAATGAAGGGCTCCGGCATGGTGGGATGAACTCTTCTCCCATATTTACAACCACAGAGGCAGTGCATGACAGGTGCCTTCCCACAGGCCAACTTCTCTGAGTTAGAATGGCATTAGTAATACATGAACTTCATTGAGCTGGGATGGGGGTGGGGGGTGGGGGTGGGGGGTTACAGCGTCAGAATTTATCTCATCTCTACTTCAGGTCCCCCACTCATCCTGTCGCCTGTACTTTATCTGTCAAAGGCAGGTTAATTTGGACTGATATGAAACAATAAAATCTATGAAGAGGGCATTTTAGGATGCAGAATGCAAAAACATTAACAGGGATTTTGGGCTATACATAACAAGGTTTTCAGTTCTTTGTAGCTGTAATGTTTTTGTAGCACCATCTGCTAGTGTTTTCAATCGAAAACAGGCTGGGGAAGTCTGTTTTTAAAAGCCAGCCAGCTGAAGTCATCGTTGAGTCATTGGTATTGAACCCTGTGAAACCCCTTCAGACACACACTGTGGTCACTTGGTGCTACATAGCTGTAAATATCTTACTTATTGCCCCTTTTAAGAGGTGAGAAATCGAACATCTGATGCCCAGCCGAAGGTGTGAATGGAGGCGGCTGTAATCCTCTCTGTGTTTATGTGTGTTGCATATGCCTGCATGCGTGTGGGTGCATAGCATGTACAGTATGTGATTTATTTAGTAACTGACAGCTTCTTAAACTGCAGATGTTTGTTTTCTCCCTTTTATTATGTAAATGCATGGACTCTCCAGATACAGAACAGTACATATTTTTAGATTTTTTCATGGATTCACTAAAATCCACACAGCATAGAACATCGTTGGATTGCTTGGAACCACACCAGAAACAATAAAGTACTGGACTGTATCGCTTGAACATAAATTGTAAAAAAAAAAAAAAACTACTGCAAAATATGTTCTAAAAGGATTTTGACAAATTTCACTTGTGAATGACATTTAAAGAGCCATGTTGAGAAATATGAAGGTTCTGATATTCCCCAGTTAAGCGACCAGATGATTTGTAGAGCTAATATATTTGTGACACAACATCAGCCGTCTGTGGGGAGGGAAACTGCACAAAACAGTGAAGCGGCACCATCCAAAGTGTCAAAAAGAGGCACTTCGCTGTAAAGTAGCAGCACACTCACTTTTATTCTCTGAAGGTGTTTTCTCCAAGGTTTCAATCCAAATTGCTATCGCATTTTTGTTCCTAAATTTTTTTAAAACTCAATTGGAATTTAACCTTTTACACTTAATATTACATTTTGAGGTACTGGTTCACCAGACATGAAGCAAAATACATAACATACGCAAGGTTCAATGTTTACGGATTTTCAAAAAAGCTTTTTCAAAAAGGCGCAGATTAGTTTAAACCAGGGGTTCCAATTTATGGAGCCAGCATATGATTGAGAGATGCACAGGAAGAAACAAAACAAAACATTAACTTGTTGTTGTAGGACCTAATCAACCTGTTTGCAGATGATCATCTGTCTGACCAAGGAGAGGTTGACCTAATTTTCCTGAATTTTCCTTTTCTCCTTAACTTTATAGCATTTTTTCTGTGGCGGCTTTTCCACATTAAACTGATTTCCCCCTCGCATCCTTGTATTTTCTGCAACATGTTGATGCATCAATACTGAGGCAAGAAAAATTTCCATGCCCCCTTCAAGATTCTTCTCCACTGAAGAGGGAGACAAAATAGACAATAGACTCTACTACAGTTGGACATAACAGTGTACTGTGTGTGTGTATCACAGTAAAACACTCCATTAAGGATAATGGATAGGCTGTGCAATTACTATAAGCAAATCAATCAATGCTCCTCCACGATGGAGAAAACGCGAGCGCCATGCTGGGAGTGGCCTCACATGTGTTCACACAGCAATCCCCCATGACAGCACTGGATTGATATCCGAACACAAACACACCTCCCAGAGGAATGCTTGGCTGATTGCTGTGCATTCATGGCATTGCTTTTGTATATCAGCCATTCAAAGAGAGCTGGGCTCCTTGGTGAAAGGCAGCTCAGAGGAAAACGTTCATTCTGGAACATATGTAAATCTAACAGGTATCTATCAGCAACCTGCTTTGAATATTTGTGCTGCTTGAAAGCTTTAGTGATAAATGGTGAGTCGGGGGGGAGGCTGGGTGTAAAAAGCCCGCTAAGAGGTGAGACCCACTCTGACTGCATGTGGTCTGCCAATAGACTGAATTAAACAGACTGGCTCAATACTGTCAGGTAGCACCTGTGTCCACTGGGCATCATTTTCTGTAGCTAGTAATACTCCCTAGAATAACACGTAACTATTAATACTGATGTTAGAGCTGCACAAATCAATATCATTATGTTAACAGTAGAGGAACTTATTGTATTACTACATACTCTTACAACACTACAGAGCATTTAGCTTCTTTCAGATGATCAGTTTGGTTTTAGGGTCCATAACTTCCCTGTTTTTCAGTCAGTCTGACCTCTTTAACCAGCAAAAAATTGAACAAAAACATTTAAAAGGGGAGTAAATATTGGACCATAGGTCATAAACATGACTCTAAATGAATGCTAATGCTGCTCTATGTCTACTGGATGTGTAAATAGGTAACTGTTTGCTAACACGTAGGCCATAAACCACACTTGTACCGGGAGTCTGTGGCAAAAAAAACAACTAAAACTGACAAATGTAAATTTTAAATGCAGTCCTCCTTTGCTTCAAGCTGAAACACACTTAATATTTGAACAGCTTTTCATACATTCCATACATTATATTATAATTTATTGTGCCCTGTTTTTGAGGGCAGTCTGTTATAATTTATTTTTCTCCTTCGTCCATATTTTCTTGTGCTGTTCAATGTATCATGATGTATGTAATGTTAATGTAATCCATTCATCTCCAAAATGTCAACTTCTCAAGGAAGAAGAACTAGAATTACCACTTCACGGTTTTATGCCTCCGTGTGCCAAACAAGTTGCAATTTCCATCCATATCTGTCTAAAGTCATATAATATATGTAGTGACTGATAGAGAGTTTCGTCACATGATGGAACACCTGAAGCTAAAAATCGTTGAGCTTGTGGTGGGCCACACTGCTTCAAATATGGATGTTGCTATAGAAAGTGGATATCTCACACACATCTACAACTCAGCAGCACAGAAGATCTATAAAATCTAATCTCCCCTTCTGTTCCTAAATTATGGTGTTGAATAATGGTTCAGAAAAGTATTTTTTGCAGAATATCACAGTGGAGTCGACCTTTGACCTTTTTGTATATAAAATATCATTGATTCATCTTCATTATCCTGTTCGACATTTGTTTGAAATTTTGTCATAATTAGCCTTGACCTTTGACATCTGACCACAAAAATCGAATCAGTTTATTTTGGGGTCCAAGTCGACATTTCCTGTGTTCCTGAGATATCGCGTTCGCAAGAATGGGACAGACGGACAACCCGAAAACATAATGCCTCCAGCCACAGGTATCTCCAGCGCAGAGGCATAAAAAAAATCATGCTAAACTCTCTCATCTCTATGTCCATTCATTTGACGAGAATTAGCGATTAAGCAGCAGTGTTTTCCCTTTTAGACCTGTCACTGACGGGATAGGACGATGAAATCACGATTTATCATGCAGTTGCTCTGGCTAGAACACAAATCATATCTAAGCTGATGGTATATCGGTTGGCGGCTGTATCCTCTCAATGTACAAGTGCAACAGCAAAGCCTTTTTGTGAGCATGACACTGAACCTTTATCTGCTGGCTGCATTTGACTAAGACTCAGCTAAACCCCAGTACAATCTATACAGACTGCCAATGATTGATATCAGTAGCTTAAACCAGGTCAGGCAAACGGACGCTTTAAGTGTTGCTTGTCAAGGCCAGCGAATAATAAATCACGAGTCACATATTAACACATTTTTTCATTCCAAAGCACAAACGCTTTGCAATTTACTCACAGGAGTTCAATGTAATAACATTTACATCATAATGTAAAACATTTACATCATAAATATTCTACTATTTATTGCTTCATGGTGGAGAATGTTATTACGTTTTTGATTTATGCCTGCTCAAGGACTTGCAGCACTGTTGAATGCTCCCTATAAGATTTCTATTTCATCACATTAGAAAATCCATTCAAAAGAACCAGATATATTAATAAAATTGAGGTGTAAAAGGGAGCGATCAATCTGAATTTGAAGTTGTGTTTCTGGCCAACCGATATATTTACTCTCCTTTTAGCTATTTTGCTTTTAAATAAGATGCTACTTGATGCTAGATACCAACTAGTTGTCAACTTTTTCTGTCTGCTGGTTGGTGCTGAGCAGTTAGTTGATGTATTTTTTCTGCTGTGTGCTAGAGTTGGAAATTTTGTTGATAAGAGTGGTGTCGGGGGCCATAAAAATGGAAACAATGCTGAAGGACACTAAAACGCCTCATAGATCTGAGAGGAATTGGAGTGTCGGGTGATTATTCTCTGTGAGTGTGCCACTACATGCAACACCATTTGATCCATTGTTAATTTAAAAGGGGAGAAGCCAGCCATGACTCACCCCAAAAATACATCCAATCACAGGACTTCGATTGTGTGTGCACATCTAACAGAAGCTAAAACTTAAGATTTGTAAAAAATTAAGCAGCATTCCTCTCATTGGCAATAAGAGCTAAGGATCGGGTGACTGACTGTAACAAACCAAACCAATCAAATTGAGCTTGAACAAATGATAACCTGTTATTGGTAAATTATCCAGGAGACTGCTGTGTTTCCTAGTTGAGGAACACTGAGGATAATATTTAAAGAAAACGCTCGAAATACTTTAAAAATCAGCAGTTCTCAGTACCTTACACCTTTAGAGTACTTAGTAAAGGATGATCTGCGCCAACAGATCCTCCTCCTCACAGCTTCAACTCGCACAGATAGCTGGGATGGTCCAGTCCAGCTCAGAATGAATCACTATCAAAATGAGTCACTGTTGAAAAAGCTCCCCAACCACTCACCTGCAGAGCCAGCAGCTTCTCACTGGGTTTAATGTGTCGTTGTATCTCACATGCCACAGGTTGAATGACTTTAATACCATCTTCATAGAACACATAGAACATGTTTCCAATGCCAAGACCTGGAGAGAAAGCAAAAACAGCCCTGTTACAGCACATATCTAAAATAGCTTATGAGACTACACATTGTGTGAGCATTTGCCGCGGAAATAAGCCTACAGCATCGCTATCTACTTTCAAAGCATCGAATCCTTCTCATCACAGTTCAGTAACCCATTACCAAAATTCAATTAACTCAGTTTAATGAACACTATTGTGAAGCAGAAGCAGGTTAGACGTACCTTCTTCTCGCCACAAAATGTTTGCCACTGTGAGGGAGAAAAAGAGAGGACAGTTGGAAATCAATGTAGGAATCAATAGAGTTCCTTTGTTAGAGTTAACACCCAAACACCAATGGCTATTGAGGCAAACAGGGAAGCAGAGTGCATGAAAGTTTTATGGAAACTATCTCTCTGACACCTAGTGCAACAAATAATCGATAGAGCTCTCTGCTTGGAAATAATTTGATACCAAACACTGGAAAATGGAGTGCGGTCAACAAACTAGAAGTACTGGAAAACAGTTTATGATTTTTTATTTTTTTTTTTTAAAGCTGCAACCCAAGTATGCTTATGCTTAGATACATAAGTATAAAGAATAAAATCTTAGACATCACACCATCAATCATCATGAGATGACTACATGAGTAGTCCGCAGTTTTCAGGTTTAGATTGGGATCATCTTCAATCATTGGGAGGGATGAGTGTGCTCTTTCTAATACAGGTAATTTCTCATTAAGTTCACTTTGTGGCGACTAATGACATGAAATGTGGAGTGAAAGCCACAAAACGTGGTTTAATAGGCGACCTAAACCACAGACCGTCTTAAAGGCTTAAAGTATGTCATTACTTGAAATGACATAACTAAAGAATGATATAATTAGGAGAAAATCTAGAGCCATAAGCTATTTCACATGCAAATATCAGAGCAAACTCTGCTACTCAATCATTCTTATCCTCCAAACCACCAGCAGCACTATTCTCTCACATTGGCTTTTCTTTTGTGACCTTCTTTCTCATTGTTCGTATGTCCCCTGATCTTTCCTCGGCTTCCCCAACACCTTCCATTTTCAGTCTACAAACCAATCTCCAGCCCAATTCACATCCGATTCTAATCTTGCTTCTATTGCAATGCTCATTTCTGCAGCCTCTTGCTTGGGTGGACAGATGCAGAGAAAGAAAGGGGGGTGGGATACAAAGCCAACTAGACACCACTGTGCCATTAGTCAGCCTTAATCTTTCAAAAGTGCTTTGTCAAGTGTTTCCCGTGCACCCTTGCATGCCTTTTAGGTCATTAAAAGTTGCACAAAGGGAGTGGAGTCCATAGATAGCGGGACAAGGACAGGAAGGACAAAACAAAAAGGAAAACAATACAATTTATTTGAGATGTGCAAAAAGTGGAAAATGGAGAAAATTGAAAAGAAGAGTTGAGATGAGATCTTGTGTGCCCTGGTCTTTTCCAATAGCCCACAGTATTGATGCTATTCATCACTTGGGAGAAAGACTGTGGCTGTTCTGCGCATACAAGGGGCCCATACATCAACTTCATCATCCATATAACAAAACAAGCTGGCTGCCACTGTAGACGGTGAGTTCACTCTTTCTGGTCGTAATAACTGTGTTTCCTCTGGACCCAAAACATCGAGAATGCCACGCTCACCAGTCAGCCTGGACGCTGCGGTTCCTACCCGTCAGCAAGGTTACATAAAATTCAATTTGTTTACAAGAGCACGCTGCTGCGACACTGGGCTAAACAGCCTGTGGTGTTCACTGTAGCGGCATGGCAGAAGATAGTGAATGCATAATATAGGTAGAGTAATTGGGTCACAGTAGATGGAAATGCAAAATTTAACTCTGCCTTGGGTGTGCAGGCTTAGTTTTGCTGCTCTTTCCAGAGGTTATCCCAGAATTCTCTTGGAAACATTGACCCCTGAAGTGAGTTCTGCTTATAAGCAATACTAAGCTTCCAAACAACAGATCAGCAGACATTTATCAAATGTATAGTCTTTAACAACAGTGCCTTTAAAACTATCTCCAATTCTGCACTATCAAATGTTATCTTTTTTCACTTTTTTCTAATACCAACTACAAACCTGCTCCCTCGAATCAGTTATTTTTTTCTTTTTATTGTTTCTCTATAAAAAGAGTTTTAACAGTGATATACACTGAACAAAAATATAAACGCAACACTTTTTATTTTTCAATCTTTAACTTTTCATGAGTTGAAATCAAAGATCTAAGACTTTTTCTGTGTACCCAAAAGGCCTATTTCTCTCAAATTGTGTTCACAAATTTGTTTAAATCTGTGTTAGAAAACCAGTCAGTTTCTGGTGTGACCACCATTTGCCTCACGCAGTGCAACACATCTCCTTCGCATAGAGTTGATCAGGTTGTTGATTGTGG
>JBBPCS010000204.1:12944018-12970968 GCA_037974645.1 Hollardia meadi
TACCCTGCTTAGCCTGCTGCCACCGCGACCCGATACCCGGATAAGCGGAAGATAATGGATGGATGGATGGATGGATGTTTCTGATTTTTTTCAGAATTTACAGAGCCGACATGTATGTTTCAGCAGACAAAAAAAAATAAATATTATTATTCATTTCAGTCAGACTTTAAGAGTGGGAATAGACATTGTGTGTATTCTGTCTTCTGGCAGCCTCTTACCGTTCACTTGAAGAGTGTGGGTCTGAAAAAGTTTCTCGTAGCCATCGGCATGACAGGTATAGTTGCCCATGTGGGTCGTAGTCACCTTGGTGATGTACAGCGAGCCGTCATCTCCAAAGTCCTGCCAGAAAGAGAGAAAGTGAATAAGAGAGAGAGAGAGAGAGAGAGAGAGAGAGGAACTCTTAATAACTTAGAAAACATACTGGTTGTTTTGTTGTTACAGTGCAGCAGTGATGGTTGAAGAAGTTTAAAGCTGGAAATGAAAAATGTTTCAATGGGAATGCAATAAGGCTGTAGAGTGCGGTTGAGAAGATAAACACATTTCATAGCATAGGAAATGAAAAATATAACAATAGGCTAAAAAGGCACATTGTAGACGAATGTTCATCAATCTAAGTCAAAAGTTAGAGACATTTGGCGCCACAGAAAAACAAATGAGGAAAAAGTGTCAAAATCCCAGTTAAGAAAAATTGTTTTCTGGTACAAGTCATTTTTCCAATCAGAGGAAAGTGATCCGATGGAAAGGAACTGAGATTAAAATTGATTATTGTGGAAATTGCACAGCGTTAGCTGCTTTCAAAACAAAAACAGGGAAATAAAGTGAATACACACAGTCAATCAAAATAACTTGTGCTGCTCATTTCATATAACACTTTCCTCCGTAAAAGGCCAAAATGCGAGTTTTTATACCCGTTGGTTGACACGCATGCCCCACAAATACACAAAACGTGTTGCACTTCAACTAAAAAAAAAAATGGATTAATTAATTATTTCAAGCTGTGTTGTGATGAAGTCAGACACACACACACACACACACAAAAAGGTGTGGTAGAAGAAAAGAAAGCAAACAATAAATGACTCTGTAGCTGTAGCATGGACAGAAGCCCCCAAAGCTAATGAGCCTGTGTGATGACTCCGTCTGGCAAAGAGCGAATGTCTGCCATCTTCTTGAGATCACACTGCAGTAAAAAGTCATCCAGTTTTTTTGTATTATATAAAATCATAGGCTGGTATTATCCTCTTAAACAGTGAACTCACTGCATTAAAAGAGGATAGTTGATAGTTTCAAGAAATGTCAACCCCTTGTTCTGGGTCAATATTTTCAAACTGCTGAGTTAAATTTTGGACTTGAGTGAAAGACAGAAGTAAATATCTTAAAACTTTCACCCCCACTTGCAAACCCACGATTTAAAGCTATTTGTCAAATTGCCTGTGGGGATCTTAAATGGCTGCAGTTCAGAGACGGAGGCAAAGATGCACCTTCTGAAACATTGACCACAATGAATAATTTGTTATTTGAAGCTATTTGTAATTCAGAAATCCAAAGTATTAGTTTTCAGAAGGGTAGCATTCCCCTTACTTGCACCTTTATTATCCGCATTTTCCATTTTGGTCCTTTTCCCTGCTCAAGTTCGGCTTTCTTTTGTTTTTGTTTTATTTTAGCAAATTTTCTAGCAAATTTCTCTATTCGTAGATTTATATATTATAAATACATGATATTGTTAATTTCATGTGTTAGTTCCAGTGATTGAGTATTTTTGATATATTTTAGTCAACATAGTAATAGCTAGGGAGGTGATACACAGTAACATGGGCGTCTGAAGCTTGCACGCGATGCATCTGGCTACAAGTAAGAGTGAGTGGGATAACTCAGTCAATATAGCACGCACTGGGGATTTTATTGGCTACATTAACCATCAACACTGATTGGAAAGCCACATAAAACCTTGCAAAATGTCCCTTCAAATCCACATTACATTACATGATGATTGTGTGACAAGCACATTCACTAAATCAAATTGTTATATTAAGAATTTTCAGGAGCTATATTAGCAGCAGAGGAACTGCCTGTGCTTACAATCGTAGGGTTTCACCACTTTCTAATGCAGAGCAGCTTTTCAGAAAAGAACGTGCTCTGGCACTCAGCCTTCATTAGGGGTTTTTCATTGCCCACTGACTTGATAAAGGTCATGTGCCAAAACGTGTTCAAACCTGATTGCTACCATGCATTAAAAAATCATCCAGATATCTTTAAGTGGTGTGAACTTTTGCTCTTGATAATGTCTATGAGTCTGCCCCCGTGCTCCTCATTTCTTAGAACTGAACACAGCATTCTTTTGTTAAAAAATACAGACTCACCCCCAATTACCAGTCCTCTTTCAGAAGAGTTCATAACAGGAAAAGTACCTTTTCTAATTAAATAGCTTTTAACATTTTGTTCACATCTTTGCTGGCTGTTTCCTTCTTGGCATTTAGCTTCCCCTTTAATATCTACAGACAAGGGAGGAGAGTGAGCTGTCGTGTTTACAGGCATGCAGTGTGTTTATCAGTTTGCCCTGGTTTGCTCCGATCTAACCTACGAGCTCGGTAACGGCTCGGGCTGAGTGAAGCGTCAGAGCTTCACAATATGAGGGGAAATCGATGGTGCGTTTTGGCCCCTTGGGCTGAGAGCATATTGTGTCACCTTCTTAAATGAAAAATGAATGGGGGGAGAAATGAAACCCAGAGGGGTGGAACGAGCCACGGCGGAGGCTGTCGACAGGACTCCTCCTCCACCTCTCCTCACCACCCTTACTTCAGCTATCAGCAGCACCCAGTACCCAGCAGGCGAAGCAGGCGAGTGTACAACTGCTCAGAGGGAGACAAGGGCAGGTAGAGGTGGATTTACAAATAGGCCATAGCCTTCAAGAAACTATAATTAATAAAGCTGTCAGTGCCCGGTCACCTCTGAAAGGACACTAAAGAGCCACCTTATTGGAAAGCTAACCTCTGGTAGTGACGAGGCTTTTCAAACAATGGCCTTTGGAGAGGTTTCCAGCCTGGGAAAAACAAAAACACTCCCTGCGGAGTGTAAAAATATTGCGAGAAACATGTTTCCCCACAATGAACTCATATGGAGGTAACACAACTCAAATTAGGCTGTAGTTTGACATTTAAAGGGCTGGTTCACCCAAAGCAAAACCCTTACCCTTAATGGCATCTCACCACAGAGATAGTTTGCTTGTGTTTTGAGATTCCTGCTGCACTTCTTCCTCCACCCTAATATAATGGAGTTAATTTTATTTATGGTGCTCACAGCTTTGAAAATGGCATTTTGAAAAAAAAGATTCAACAGCAAGCTTTTTATTTTTGGGGGAATTATACTTTTTTTGTTTTGTTTTCACCAAAGAACAGTCACAACAAAACTTGTTCATAGTCTAAGATTACCCAGAGTAATGAGGGCAGTTTCGGGAGAGAGAGGTTGCTGTTGATTTTTTTATTTTTATGTTTTTTTATACTGCGAGCATCGCCAATGGAAATTCTGTTCATCTTCATTGTATTGAGGTTAAGGTGGAAATCTTACAGACTGTCCAAAACCAAAAATGTAGTAATCCTACTGTGTATCTAAAGCCTGATATAGCTTATGTGTCTGCACTGATGAATGTAAGTACATTTACTCAAGTACTGTACTTAACTTCAGTTTTGAGATACTTTGCTTGAGTATTTCCATTTTCTGTCACTTTATACTTCCAGTCCACTACATTTTGAAAAAAATATTGTGCTTTTTAACCAGCTACATTTACTTAATAACGTTAGTTACTAGTTGCTTTGCGGCATCAGAGCCAGAGCTCATTTCTAAAAAATTGTAGCAGTAATTGGATGGAAAAAAAAAAAAAAAAAAAAAAAAACTCTGATCAGAAATATGCTGAATATCAGGCTAATCAGCCAGGCCAATAATCAGTCAACCCCTAGTATACATTATAAATAAACAGAATTATGTCACATATTTAATTTTACTTGTACTTATGATACTTAAACACATTTATTGCCAGAAAATTATTTTTAATACTTAAGTACATTTAATATCAGACTTTACTTCAAGTACTATTTGTAAAGTAATTAGCACTAAATCTTTACTTTTACTCAGGTATGACTTTTGGGTCATTTTTACAACACTGTCATAAAATTCAATTTATGTCCAAAAGATTTTAAAAACATATGAGACACACTGTTGCTCACGGTGACATGTTCCTTAATTACCATGGCCGCAGCCACTGTTGTTTATTTTGCCCAGCTGTCATGTAAATTATTTCGTCTTTTTGAATCATTAAATGTATATTCAAGAACAGTGTTTGATTTACATCTTCATTAGGAATGAAAGCGCTTGAGGCTAAGAGCCTCAGACAGGCTGGGGAAGTAGAAGCATTGAGAGATGGACAAAAACAGATTTTGGTTTTGATCTCAGAACAGGATTATGCCAACAATAACAAAAATATATAATATCTCTGGCCTTATCCTTAATCCTTTGCTTCCACCAGATTAATTGTTTTGCAAAACTCTCCTGTATCAAAATTACACAGTTGCTGTAGAACTGATTTGCAGAAAAATAAAAACAATATTATTTGATGTTGTCAAGCTGTGCATTTTTGATTGGAGCAGCCTGCATCTGTTGAAGGCACCTCAATGGCTTTGTGGGCTTTTCGTGAATAGAACAAAAAAGTGAATGAGAGAGAAAAAAAAGAAAAGAAAAAAAAAGACAGCCTTACCTGTGACGGGATCTGTTGTTGAGACAAACAAGTCAAACATTCAGAAGTTTAGTTCAACAAAAGCATTAAGGCATGAGAGATAAATTTGAAAGCAGCCATGTCACAGCACTGCTGGTTGGTCAGAAATTAATCATGATGTTACAGACAGTAACATACAGACAGTAAGTGCAGTATATTGTAGATCTAATATCGGGATAATATAGATGAGTAAAACCCCAATCCCAAAAAAGTTGGGACATTATGTAAAATGTCTCGAACTGATAAACTTTATTGTTTTTTTTTATAAATATACGCTCATTCTGAATTTCATGTCTGCAACACGTGTCAGAACAATTGTGACAGGAGCATGCTTATCATTGTGTTACATCACCTCTTCTTTGAACAACACTCAGTAAGGGAAGAGAGGACACTAATTGAAGCTTTGAAAGTGTAATTCTGTCCGATTCTTGCTTGATATATGACTTCAGTTGCTCAACAGTCTGAGGTCTCCATTGTCTCTATTTATAACTTGCCACACATTTTAACATTTTCAATGGGGGACAGGTTTGGACTGCAGGCAGGCCAGTCTAGTACCTGCACTCTTTTACTCCAAAGCCACACTGTTGTAAGGTGCGCAGAACGTGGCTTAGCATTGTCTTGCTGGAATAAGCAGGGACGTCCCTGAAAAAGACGTCATCTGGATGGCAGCATATGTTGTTCCCAAACCTGTATGTACCTTTCAACATTAATGGTGCCATCACAGATGTGCAAGTTACCCATGCCATGGGCACTAATACACCCCCATACCATCACAGATGCTGTCTTTTGAACTTTGCACTGGTAACAATCTGGACAGTCCTTTTCCTCTTTAGCCCGAAGGAAACAACATCCATTATTTCCAAAAACTATTTGAAATGTGGACTCGTCAGACCAAAGGACACTTTTACCCTTTGTGTCAGTCCATCTCAAATGACCTCGGACCAACAGAAGTCAGCGGTGTTTATGGATGTTGTTGATATATGGCTTGTGCTTCACATGAGATCCAGCAACAAACTGTGTTCCCGACCTCATGTAGTACAACTGTAATATCTTTGATAGAATCATGTCTGTTTTTAATGCAGTGCCACCTGAGTGATCGAAGGTCATGAGCATTCAGTGCTGGGTTTTGTCCTTGCCCCTTACATGCAGAGATTTCTCCAGATTCTCGGAATCTTTTGATGATATTATGGGCCAATTCCTTGCAATTGCGTGTTGAGTAACATTGTTCTTAAACTGTTGGACTATTTGCACGCCCAGTTTTTCACAAAGTGGTGAACCTCTCCCCATCGTTGCTTGTATCAATCATGATACTATCACCTGTTACCAATTCACCCCTTTACCTATGGAATGTTCCAATCAGGTGTTTTTGAGCATTCCACAGACTTTCCCAGTCTTTTGTTGCCCCCGTTCCAACTTGTTTGAAAGAATAAGCATATATTTACAAAAATCTATGAAGTTGATGAGATAACAGTACATAATATATGTCTGTATATTGTCTTTGTACTTTTTTCATTTGAATTGAATTTCAAAAAGGATAAGGACATTGGAGGAAACTTTTTGGGAATTGGGGTTGTAGATAAGTATGGTTCTGAGCTCCCAGACCACAAGATTAATTCAGTAAAAAAAACATCTTGACAGAAGTTGGAGATATGATAAAACAGGCCACTGTGATTCAGTTACATTCTGTTATCTGTTACAGTGCTGATCAGCTTCACCCTCTGGACACAGCATAGGGAGAATACAAACTGCATCACACCAGGTGGTACACAATGATCAAAACTGAATGTAGATATTATAAATAATCACATACATATAATGTTACATATGGTAAATGTCCACAATGCAGAGATGATGTGAAAGCCACCGGAATAAGGCACCAAAGCATTATGGAAGATAAAAACACCTATTCCAGTGGACAAGATAAGAAAGGCGAAGAAGAAAGATTCAGCTCAGATTGTAACGCTTATATCTGTTCCTGTCGAAGCTGCAGGCTTCAAAACTCTAATTCTAGGTTTTTTTTCCATTATTACATTCAAAGATTTTTGTGCTAAATCGGATATATTTTTATATTGACCTTGCAAGTTGACTTACCTACTCCGACATACTACCTCAAAAAAGCAGCTGAAGAATGCTTTGTACAAACTTCAGAACATTCCTACAAAATGCACTTTGTTGGATTTTCAAACTTTTTAAAATTACAAAATATCAAATGCATTTTTCATCTTCCGAACTATTTCTGGGACAACTTAATTGGTATCCCCAAACGCAACACATAAATGAATACACACACACACACACACACACACACACACACACACACACACACACGACTGTGTCTTTGGCTCGGCCACTCAGGGAGGATTGAAATACTGACAGTCTTGGATGATGATGCAATAGCCAGCAACTGTCAACTTCATGGAATTACAGTAAGCTGCTTTGTCAAAATTTAGAGAGGTTCTAGTGAACTCCGGGATACAAGCGCACCACTGGGATTAATGTAAGATTTACTAAATCTGAACGTCAACAAAATTTCTAAAATAACCACGTTCTAAACTGAGAAGGCCTGCAAGTTTAGAATGCATAAACCTCCCATGTGTACTCACAGGAATATGAGTCTAATTAAGGCTGGCAGTGGATACTCACAAATATTAACAGCCAGCAATTATACAGAAATTGTCTGCAAGGCAATTTAGAATTAGTCTTTGAATGCCAGGTGCAGGCGAAATCCATTCTCCTCTCTGGAAGGAGCAACAATGATTGACTGGAAGTCAGAGAGCCAAAAATAAATCTGGATTAAGCCGCCGTTGGTGTGCTGCTCGAGTTCCATTGGTAGTTTCTCCTGGTGCCGCGCGGTTCGCACACACTTTTCTGATGAGCCACAAGAGACTGTTGGTGCTCATGCTGATTCACTTGCTGGTGGTGTTCTGTGTTAGTGCAGCTGCTCTGGAGGCAACTCGTGCACTAGCAGAGGTTGTAAACTCATGAAAAAAAATCATATCTGACAATCGCAGGCCTCCAGGGTCAAAGTACAGCGAGTTCTCTGAGTCTGAAGAGACAGATTAGTCTCTGTAGAACAACTCAATCTCACTTCATGAAGCTGCACTGGCATCAACCCAATATGATGTGTGTTTATATTGTGTTTTATGCAAAAACACAATATAAATGTCCTGGGGGCACCGTAGTGATTCAGGAATAATTAAAATGCAAAGTGTCATTTGCATCATTCTTTCTGCTCTGTTCTATGATGTATAACTCAGGCAATGAGCTCTGTGGACTCAAATTGAGTTTTGATGTTTTCTCCAGGAGTATGACGGTCGCAAACCACAACAGGGCAAGTCCTGATTGATTGGTTTGGTTCCACAATAAAAAGGTGACATTTGTTTTTTTTAAAAAAAGCAAAATTAGGCTATAGCAAAGCCCAACAATTTTAAAGGACAAAAAGTCATTTGCAACCCATTCTCATCACAGCTCGTCACATACCGACATTTTGTCATGCGCCCTTCGTGTCTTATCCAGACGTGCCCTTTGGCATCGCCAACAGACGTGCTAAGCCTTTCCTCATGCACAACAGGCCCTTTGGCATTCGTGGCCAACTCACTAAGCCTTCCCTTTTGCGTCTCTAGCCAACGCACAAAGACTCGCACCCTGCACGTCTTAGATTGATGCACAAGGTCTATGTTACTTTGGTTAAGTTAAGTCACAAAACATCGGTGACTTGGTAAAGTTTAGGCACAGAACCTACTTGGCTAGGTTCAGGAAATGACAGATGACGCTTGGTTTCAAACGGGACGCGAACTCCGCTCTCCTGGGTGAAAGTCGTGTGTGTGACCCTCCACTCAACCCCAACATCCACATGCCTCTTGGCACTTTCCTGCTTTGGAAAGTACGTAGCGCTATGTCATCTGTTCAAATGGTCTGATACTGACGCAGACGGCTTAACATTGCTGGCACAATTAAAACCGTGTGCATCTTTGCCTGACGCCAAAAGGTAACTTATGTGTCTGGATGGGCATGAGAATTTCAAGTCCTTGTTCGATAAGCTGTGTCTTATTCCAGCTGCTGATGGAATTCACACAAAGCCATTTTTGCCACAATGGATATAGTGTACAGCATTTGGCAGCAGAAGCTTTCATCTCTAAGCTGACATTTGAAATGAAAATACACCTGTACAAGATCTGATATTAGTCAATGGGAAACGATGATGACTGTGTGTGAAGTGCAGACAAAGACCACACCTGCTCAGGACACTGAGCTCTATGTGTCTTCAGGCAAAAATCAGGAGATGAAATAAAAACTACTTCTATTGAAACTGTAAAAAAGAAAAAAAGTAAGACACTACTCAGAAAATAAACTAGGCCTATTTGAAAGATAGATCAAAGCCTGTGCTGACCTTACGAAACCTCACACCTTCCAAAAGATACTCAGAGCATTTTCAGGAAATAATCTGACTTGACATTTCCTTTTTTTTTTGGCACATTAACTTTTTTTTGCCTTGAATTGCTTAAGAATAGCCATAAAATATTATAGAAAATCATTTAAAAATGCAATTTAGGGCATATACACGCCTTAAAAAGTGTGTCACGGTGTTGGCGGCTCTCTTTATCACCAACAACCAGAGGCAGCGCGCTAGTTTAGGGCCAGTTGATGGTGCCAAGGATGACTGGCGACAGCTGGGTGCCTCTTACTCATTTTAAGGGTCATCAACATTTAATGTTACATTAGTGGCTTCACTGGGTCTCCCTTTATCTACTGCGACAGTGTTGACTTAATTATGCACAGCAGTATCACACTCATCTTGGTCAGTCCTGACACACAGAGAGGAAAAGGGTAAAGCAAAGGAGGTCTGCCTTTTCTGTACTGCACTACATAAGTGTCTCTTCTCCTTTTGATGTGGATGAAAGTGACACAGTGGACTGTCTGGGGCCATGGTTGAGGATTAACACACACACGCACACGCACGCACACACACACACACACACACACACACACACACACACACACACACACACACAGTTACATACGTCCATGCACGCTTTCACTGAATTGTAAAAGTAGGTCCTTCCTCTAGGGCTGAACCCCTTTGGTATCCCCCTTCATCTTCTTTCTTTGTCTGAAATCCCTGTCCCTCCCAGCGGTCTCTAAACACAGACACCAAGAACACAAACTGACATCTTGGATTACTGTCAGACCTACGATACAATGCCTGTCGCCAACGGTCAAATAAAATGTGCTGACAATCTGAGCCACTGCCAAAAAATAAAGTTGAAATATGATGAGAAAGAAATAAAGGATGAAATTATCTGAAATTTACAGCTCTTGCGAAAAAATGGGACAGCTCTGAAACAGTAATTGTTAAGAATTAATGACGCTTCGCAACCTGAAAACCCAATAATTAGACCTGTGTGCGGCAAGTGTTAGAGCCTTACAACTATAAATCTCATAATGCATCAAGGTATCTGTGTGTCATCTGAGTATCTCTATCCATCCTTCTTATCTACTAATTTATCTACGCATCTATAAACAATGAATCAGGGAGAGTGATGACAGCAGGCTCTTACGTTGATGTCTTCCAAGTTCAAGGAGTTCAGATATTGATGGTTTCTCTTCCACAATATAGGAGGCCTCCGCTCCCCCATGATGGCACAAGTCAACACAGCGCTCTGGCCAACTGTTACGGTGGTAACGCTCACTTTTTGGTCATCAGGAAGGGTGAGCAGGTACACATCTGTCGGCAAAAAAAGTTACACAATGTTAGATGAGGAGATGAGGACTGAAAGAGGGATTAAATTAAACTGCTGGCAACAATTCCAGTTCTTTGTAAGACTTTAAATTTGTGGTAAGTTAGCTTGAACAAGGGGGAAAAACAACTGTTCAAGTCGCCTATACTTTATAAAACTGAAATTTGATGGACCTCTTTTTACATAACAGCTCATTCAGCGTAAACTCACTAAAATATTTCAATGAAAGAATTCATGTTTTGCCCACATTTTTCTCTTAATGAAGCCTGAAAACAAGAATACAAAATACAAAAGTGTCTCAATTAGCTGCTGTTGTGCTATAGAACCAGATGTTTTTTAAGCTAACGATGCACTGAGGCAGCACAATTATTGCAATTTGCAAAGTAATGGGAAGGAATTAAGTAAAATGTTCTGCAAATACTTTGCATAATTTAGAGAAGTTCTACTCTCATTATCGGCCTCTCTGAGGACCCTGGGTCCACGACTATGTGGCTCTTTTTTAGCTAACGGTACAAAAAGACAAAAGGCACCATTGCATTTTTAAAACATGCTCAGTGTGCTGAGAGTCTATAACAAGGTAAGCTCTCCATGCTGTAGCAAAAGCCAAAGAGCGCATCCTTCCTGTTAAAAGTATCAAGGAAAAAAAAAGCCTGCACTGCCAGAGAGATTTCCCATGGAAGCAAAGGCCTCAGTGATCCTTCAAAAAAGTTTTTAAAACGTGTTTCTGGTGATGATCAGTTGTGGTTGTGTTCTATGTGGTTAGTTTTTACCCATTACTAAGAGCAGATATTGCCGCAAAGAAAAACCAGGGTGGGTTGAAGAGAGGTCACCATGTCTGTGGTTGGTTCACGTCTTTTGTGTGTCCAGTATTTTGATGAGACAATGAGCACAATGTACGTTCTTCCACTCTTTGGTGGTATTATGTAAGATGGCCTGTGAGAGAATGCTTTTTAATCTTTCTTTTGGGTAATGAGCAATGCAGCAAAAGGAAACAGAGACTCAATTTGTTCTGCTCCTAAGGGCATGAAATACAAAACCTAATGAAAGAGCAGGTCCAGCAGACAGAGCTCAGTTGCCACAGCAAACGGAATCAGGGTGAGAGCACCTTCAATTACAGCATGACTCCAGTGGCCCTGTACCAATGGCTTCTGAACGCTTCTTTAACCTTCTCACTTATTTGGTGTGTTTCGTCCACTTGTTGTGTGTTTGAACTGTGAACTCAGCTAGCCCATTAGAGCCAGGCCAATCAGACTGGAGCCGTGAGACAACACATACTTCTTTTCTGTGCGAAGCACATAGTTAAGACTTCTAATCTATCATTTGGCCCAATGAAACCCTGCTTAAGCTCAGGCAAATCTCTGCCAGGGTTACATTGAAATTAGAGGATTAATAACAGCCGTTTCTTCTTGAGTGGAGTGTTACTTCAAGTTAAGATGATTATACTGTCAGCAGAGAGTGGAGCCAACTCAGTGGTAAAGTGTTAAAGTTTGTCGGTGTTGTCTTAAAACATCCAGGAACTCAACGGATTGTTTTCATTAATGGGTGAGCATTTGTTTAAAAGCATAAATACAGTACTTCAATCGTTGAGGAGGCATTTTTTATATATGAAATATATATTTTCAGGTTGTCCATTCAGGTTGGACTCAAGCATGAACTAATTACATTTTGATGGTCAAGGTCACTGTGACCTATTAAACAAATCTTTAGTCATTACTCAAGAATTCATACCCTAATCATGACAACATTTTACACAAACTGTGCTGATTGTATAGATCTTTGGGGCTGCTGGGTGCGTGAAGAATCCATGTTTCAGAATTTAGAGCTTCTTTACAGCAAAATCCATATTTGAAACATTGTAGTCCATCACGAGCCCTTTGAGTTAATTGATATTGCATTTCAGGTGATTGTCGCTGCACAGTGTGACCAAGCTCTCTATTAGTCACTACATATATTATATGAGTCTGTCCAGACTCGAATGTCCTTTCAAGACCTGTTTCTGGTCAACTTTTCTCACTACTTTACGGACAGAAACATCCTATAATATAATGTAATTCAATGCAACACCACTCATGTTGACCTCAAAAACAGTGTTGATCCAACACTTCTGTGACAGAGTTGACAAAAATTGAACATTATAAGCTCCACGAAGCCAGTGTATATTGCCAGGCTATTGCATCACACCGTATAAAATATTACAGGTGATATTTTCGCAGTGTCCACTGCCATGTGTATACTGTATGTATGTGATTATATAGAAGATTATATAGGCATTTCATTATCAATAATTCTGGTTGTGTTTGGATGCTGCACTTTATTTTGCTTTTAACTGTACTCTGAGAAAAGAAATTTGAGATTATTTCAAAAAGAGGTGTTTCATCATTATTATGCATACTAAATAATCTCTCTCTTTCACACACAGACACGCACGCACGCACGCACACAGAAAAAGAAAGAAGGAAAGAAGATGAGAAAACATTCCTTAATGAGCCAATCAGTCTTTCATTTCTGAAAAGCAAGCATGAACGTATGCATTCATCAGTCAGTCTCTTTCACTGGTTGATAACAAAAACGTCTTGTGATGGGAGATTCACCTTGTTGTGAACATAACCCGTAACTTGTAGTGCACAAGAAAAGGAAGGTTTAGTTAGTTGGTTTCACTTCGTGCCTTCATTTAGGCCAGATCAGATGAAGATATGATAACAGCTGTCTGCAAAGGTGATATGAGAGCCAACAACGTCAGAGAGAAAAGAAATGACTGGAACCAAATGGAAAATGTTGGGGAACAAAACATTTCCTTATTAAAACTGTATTTTATCCATTATGCCATAGAGGAGCAACTTTAGTTACTTTTGATGTGTTATGATGAGTCCAATCACAACCTGCCACACTCTTCTCTAGCCAGTCACTCGTAAGCTGTCAAACTTTAAAAGTGCTCTCTCTCTCTGCTGTCATTCAGCTGTCATTTCAGCACCGCAAATATTTTGCAACCCAACGCCATCCCTTCACCTCCTCAACTGCGGATGCCTGGCCATCTCCAATGAAACCCTCCGATCAGAAGTCCCCTTTCATGAAGTCATCAAGCTCCATTCCTCATCACCACCACCAGTGTCTAGGCTCCGGGGAAAGTTTCCTTCAGACTGGAAGTAAATTATGCTGAATGTAAAGAATTATGGAAAGTGGATCTTCCACCAGTCACACATGGCTAATCCAGTATCCTCGTCCTCTCCTGACACTAATAACAGTATAGCCAGCAGATCAACACACCGTGCAACCCCTTGGTGTTCTTCGTGGTGTTGAGGTGGTGGCAGGTGGATACACTGACAGAAATCTTCCTCAATAATATCCTCCCTAACCATTCAATTACAGCCCCCTTGTATCTTAATGCTTTTGAAATACGCTGCCAGCAACAAACTCGATTTGCCACTGATCCCTTGGGGAACAGAAATGTGTGAAGTTATAGGGAGAATTTAAAAGTGGGCAGAAAGACAGCCAGGCAGACTCCATCGTAGTGAATGGAGGAATTAGGGGAGGGAGGAAGGAAGCGAAGGCTAGTATCCGACCTGAAGGGGAAACTCCTCAGAGAGATGGGAGTCTGGGCTGTTGGAGCCGACTCAAACACTTTGAGTCCAGCTCCTCCTCTGTTAGAGATTTATCAGAGGAGGAAGTGGCCTTGGCTCCTCTTTTTGGTCTGATTTGAGGCCTGAGGGGACTCAGCCCCCTGGGAAGGATCAACCTTCGATGTCCGGCCTGTAATGAGTGATTAACGGTGAAGTCCAGACATTTGATTTACTCTCTCTGTTCCCAGAATGGGATGTTGGTCAGTTCCACAGTGAGAGGTAAATCACCTATTGCACTGGAGGCAACAAGCTTGTCAGGGAAAATAGCTTGGGCCTGCAGGACGTTGCAAGGGGCCGGCTGCATGAAGACAAATTGCACCAAGGTTGCTTAGCCAACCCCCTTACTCCATCCTCTATCATGCTCTGTCACTCCCTTACTCAGACACATGCTCACTCGCTCTGTCTCTCTTCACCAAGTCTCTCATTCCTCTAACACACTCTCCTCTCCCTCTCAATGATGTTCAGTATTACTAGGGCTGAACGGTTACGTACCCCCAATTGCTTTGAGTTTGACATTTTGAAGTGGAGATAAAAGTATTTTCCCTGATGCTGAGTATTCATAGCCCATACGCAAACACTCAAAGGGGGTAGGGGGGGGGAGGAGAAAAAAACTCCACAAAAACAGAATACGCATTCATGTGAACATTCTCTGATCTTGGATGGTTGAGTTGATTTGTGCAAACTCACTCCCAAAGCAAGAAGAATGGAGTCTCTGTTTCTGATACCGACGATAACTTGAATGTTTGACGGAGAAAGAAAATAGTGTAAAAGCTGAAAAACATGTACTCCGTTTGTTTTCCCAAAGAAAATACTTATTTGGCTTTTAATGTTGAACAGTCGCACTGCTAAACAAAAGTGGATCCCTGTACAATAAGTCATCAACAACCACAAAACACTAATCTGGTGATTAATCTGGTCAGACACATGTCCAATGGGAGTGATCACACCTTTGCGCTGTTCCAGGTTGCATTTCTTCTTAGCTCTTAACAGAAACACAACTTAATTTAGAAGAGCCAGAAATATGAGCTGGCTGTGATACTGAGTGAAGAAAGACAGGGAGGGAATGCAAATGGAAGCACGTTTTAACTGACTCTGATGATTGTTTTGTATTCAGAAGAAAGAGAGGTCGTCCTCACACCGAATATTGTAAGCTCCCATGTGAATGAAAAGCAGACCATATTGTAATAATGCGCAGCACATGATCATGTATATACAGCCAATTAAGCAATAAGGTGGTTTTATGTAGAATTTGAAGTCATTTATGTAGCATGTGATGGCTGCTTCTTCTTCTTTTCTTTTTTTTTACGTGTGTTTGTCAGACAAAGACCTTAAAGGTTGAGAAATTTCCTATTTAATTTTAGAGAGCTCGCAATGTTCTACCTCATAGTGTTGCACGCTATACCAATACTGGAAATGTACCCTGCCATTAAAAACTGTATAATACCCCATTTTATTCATATTGATACTTTAAGAATTAGTATTTTGAGTGAATGAGAGCCATATTATGAGTTGCACTGATGTGTGACAGAGCGGGGCAGTGTGCAGCACTCCACTTTCCCCCTCCAGTCGCTCCAGGCAGAGTGGGCATCTCTTTTCTCTCATGCAGTTTTCGGGCACGGGTGAACTGTTGGTTCAAACTGCTAAAACATAGGTGTTTACAAAACACCAGTTATAAATTCTAAATTCGTACTCAGTCAGTGCTGGTAATGGTAATTATGGCATGTACATTTTTGTCAATGATTATCTGTACTACTAGAAAATGTGTTCAGTAAAATGCAGAGTGAGGTATATTAAGTCATTTATTTATTTTAAAACATTACCATTTATTTTTGTGCATTACTGTAGTGTGCAGGCTAATTATCCTGAAGCTTTGTCAGTGCCAGACTTACAGTCATTTATGTTTATTATTTTATTTTCAATAAAATCGTCGTTTGTGTGCTGTTAAGTATTTTCTGATCTTTTAGTTTTTTGCCATAGTATCATTTCAGTAATATTATTGAGATATTTAGGGGGGATATTGTATCATAGTCATCATTTTGGTATCATGACAACACTACTACCGCTTTTGTGTTGGATGAGCACACTATCCACATCCTTTCTTGTAAGCAGACCACTGTATGTATATGCATGTTATGTTAGCTCGCTTTGTATTATCTACCGTCTTTGTGTCCATTGATTAGCTATTATTTTGTCACAACAGGCCTGTAAAATTAAATTCAAGGGTAGGATACGTCTCTCCAACTATTTGGATTTTTGCATCCAATCAAGACCTTTCTTGTTGATTAGGAGTTTTATTACTTAAACTAAAATAAAAAAATAAAATAAAAATAAACTGAGAAAGCAAGGTAGCAAAATATAAAACAGATGACAACATCGGAGTTTGCTTGTTGCTTGCTTGCATCGCTTGTTATCTCAACATTACAAACGTGTAATTATCTCCTCAGCATCCTCTGAAGGTAATAACTGCGGTCAACATCATCTGAGACGGTCACAATTCACATCTGCACAACTGAACTGATCGATGTAAATGAATTCATGTTTGTTTACACAGAGTACTCTCCAGCTCAACTTTAGGTCAAAGAACTTTGGCATCATTTTGAGGGCGGAAAAACCTTTGATGTGGTTTCTGGGCTTTTCCACTCAAATAAGATTATTTTATAATGCTCAGTCTCAATAGTTAAGAAAAATAACCTAGGCACAACTGTCCTTCAGAATCTGCCACAATCTCCCTCTTACCCTTCTGCATCTAGAGAAGAATAATTGTGTTTTTTGGAGCATTATTACTATAACATGTTTAACTAGAAATACCGCCTTGCAGTTGTATGCCTCTGCGCACCAGTGAAATTGCAGTTTACATCCATGTCTGTCCAGGCTCATATAATATATATAGTGACTGATGGAGAGCTTGGTCACATGGTGCAACGACAATCACCTGAAGCTCAATATCAACAAAATCAAAGAGCTTGTGGTGGACTACATGCATAAAATATGGATGTTGCTGCAAAGAAGCTCTAAATTCTGAAACGTGGATTTTTTCACACACATGTTCAACCCAGCAGCACAGAAGATCTATACTATAAGATCTATGACAAAAAAAAATAGTTTAATAGGTCACAGTGACCTTTGACTTCTGACCACCTCAGGTCCAAGTAGACATTTGTGCCACATTTGAAGAAATCCTCTCAAAGCGCTCCTGAGATATTGCGTTCACAAGCCTGGGACAGATGTGAGGTTATAGTGACCTTGACCTTTGACCTCTGAGCACCCAATTCTAATCAGTTTGTTGAGTCCAAGTCAATGTTTGTACCAACTTTGCGGAATTTCCATCAGGTGTTCCTGAGATATCGGGTTCACAAGAATGGAATAGATGTACGTAATAATGGACAGACGGACAGAGGAAAGGATGGACGGACAGACCTCGGCTATTGCTGGCATGGAGGCATAAGTTGCAAAAATCAGAGGTATTTGGTAAAATGCAACGAGGATACTTCCTCTCTCCTCCCACAAACATTCTAAACATCAAGATGGCTGTAGAACACTAACAAATGGCCTTAGTGAGTGCATTACCTCCGGCTGATCAGCCTCAAGTCTGTTTCCAAAGCAGCTGGGAGAGATCCTGAGGGACAGCCAGCATTAGTATGCAACAGAGCCTAAGAGGAGCTCTAATTGGATTAATTTTATCACAGCTACCTTGTGGAAAACAACTAATGAAAAATCCCTTATCCTAACTGCAATAAGTAAATCATAGAGCACTTAAGCTATAGCATAAGAGAGGCCATGATTTAATGGTTCCATCATATTTCACCCACATGCGCCTGCATGACTTTTAACTATATCAGATTGCCTTGTTTTCATTTTATTGAGGACTTAATGTTGAGTGATGTCTGTTCCTTCGCTATTCTGAGTAACATCAGAATCCTGTATGCATGTCTGAGTGTGTTAAGAGGCTAGTATATTTAATATATGCATCAATCAACTTCACCCATTACAACCTTTGAGGTACAGTACAGTACGTTCTGCTCATTGTACTGGTTTTACACCAGCATCACAGCACAGTTGAATTACTGCACGGCTGCAAATGGTGCATGCCAACGCCTTCAACTTGATGGCAGGAGGTGGTAAATGTTGAGAAAAGAGGATGGGTGCCAGAATCTGTTTACACTGAACTGCTAAACAATCCTGACAGCCAGAAAAGCACATTGAGCCTCCCTCAGTCAGGTGGTCACTAAAATAAATTCGGGCAGAGATAGTTTCTTCTTACTGTGAAATTAAACCAGAGCCGTCAGTGGCATGTGAGCACTACTTTGTAACGTCATCACTGTCCTCAGGACCAGCTGCCCTCTCAGCAGCAGGACAGTGGCTGAAAAAAGACTGGCTCACCAGGCTGAGCAACATCAATAATTCACTCTGTGTCTTCATAGTGAAACCTCAAAGCTCACACTCAAAATGGGGGTCTTAGTTAATCATTATCAACTTAGTTAATAAGTTCACCACATATACTGTATGAAGTGGAAATGGGATTTGTGTGACCTGAACAGTTGCCTATGGAGACTGCACTTCACAAAGCATGCAAGCAGAGAAAGAAAAGGAAAAACAGACTTGGAGCTTTAAAAAAAAAAAAAAGCACAAAAAAAAGCACGGGGTTGCGCAGTGATACACTTGGGAGCGGATGTGGATTGTCAGAAAGGCTGCTGGTGCGGATTGCCCTTTATCTGTCACACCATTTTTAAATCCGGCAGTTGTATTTTCATCATTTTATCATGTTATGTTCACTTATGTAGATGATGTTTTTCTACCGTACAATTTTGAGTAAAACAGCTGAATATATAACAGTTTCCCTCTAGTTGTCATTGCTTTAACTGCATACATATGGTAATTGCTTTAGATCAGTGACACCTCAAAGACATCAACAAACCACAAGTGTTGAATGCTAAAAGTCTAGTGTGCTTCTTCTTTGGTTTAGTTTGTGTTCTCTTGGGTTAGGGTTAGGGTTAGGTGTCTGCTACCAAGCTATACCTTAAAACCTGCAATTTGACCCTTAACATTTTTTAATCCATTATTCTACCTATATTAATAATTATTCTATTTTAAATACACTGTACTGAATTGTGAATTAATCCAGTATATCCAACACAAATGAGGAGCCTAGAGTGAGCTGAACCCAGGCCAAAATGTCATGACCTTGATTAAAATGCACTAAAATGAACTTGTTCTATTCCAAACAAACAATAATCAGCGTTGTCTGCATGTTTGAGTAAATACATTGTTAAAAACAATTTTAAAAAGCCTTCACTTTGACAAGTTAGAGTGGACAGAAAGCTCCCCTTAAGATCATTGTTGAGAAAAGTGTCCCTGGTACTTTAGTTGAGGATCACTTAGAATTAAACAAGTAATCCAACTTCTTTTAAATCTGTATAATGTATTCTGGAGAGAGAAAGTCACATGTCGGAAAATGAACCATAAATTATAAAACCATTTTCACACCACTTCTCACAGGCTGTGAATGGAATGCTCAGCAGGGGTTTTGACAAGAAAAAGCCTGAGTATCCATTAATTGTCACTGTGCCATAGATTCTGAATAACAGCAAACTTGTTTTAATGGAAGGAGCCCTCTCAGGAGGAGGCCTGGCTGATGGTTTGGGCGTCTAATTATATTCCTTACAGAAGCAGAGAGTGTAAGTCAACTAATTTCTGAGCTTGGCAAACTTTCTGCAAATGTAGGGATTAGTGCAGACTTGTAAACACACAAGAACAGTGCTGTCTTGCATTAAAACAAAAGACAATAAGTCGGAATAAAATAAACAGAACAAAATGAAACAAAAAATAGACAAAGCATGCAAAATAATGTGACAGGGGAATCACAACTGCACAGCTGATTTTTATGTTCCCCCCAAATGACACCTACTCAAAAAAGTTAACGTGTCAGTTTTCTTTGACCAACATTTGAAAATCGGCAAGTCAATGTGGTGCTCGCAAACAATAATCAGCTATCGGGATCGTGATAGTGAAATAATAATCTCACCAAAATGTCCATTTAGTAGCTGTGATGGAGGTTTTGTATTGAAGAGAAGTCTCAAAGTGCTTGTAAGAAATGGAGATTTGAAAATCTATAAATCGCCTGACAAATAGACACAATAGACAGTTGAATCAAGTGTAGTCTTTGTTGGTAAAACTTGGGTAGACGTTGGCAATAGACCATTCAGGCCCCTTACTTAAAGTGCTCAAGTGGATTTCTTTTCTTTTTTTTTAAAGAAAATTGCATAGAAACAGTATGTGCTCTGATTTGCCACTTTCAAGGCACATTTATCATAATGTCTCCTACCTGTAGATGCCTTCCTTTCAGAAAAACATCTTACTTTGTCAGTTAAGTTGCCAAAACATAACCATGCATTTTTTTTTTTTTTAGCCACAAGCAGATAGTGTAAGAAATGAATATCAAAAACACCATAGAGTTATGAACGTGAAAGATCATCAATGACTCAAACGTAAAGTACACATACTTCTGTTCTCCTTAAAAAAACAATGCCAGTCCCCACCGTTAACTCCTGCGTGAGCACCATGTTAACATTACCGTATGATAGATCACATTACATTTGATCTAAATTTCCCTGCTGTTCCTTTAGGAATATTGCAGAAGTGTAAAACAAGGCGAAGCCTCAGCAGAAATCAAAGAGCGTGTGTCTCCTGGCTGTGTGTTCTGTCAGGGGGTGTCAGAGTTCAGATCAATATCTTGGCACCCAAGAAACAACAAGCAGGGGTGAGAAACATCCCCAAAAATAGCATTAACATTCTACTTGTTGGAAAAGTGCAATTAAAGGTGCGATTTGTAAAATATAGCCACAATTTTAAGGTACCTCCAAAAATACAGAGGGTAGCATATCACCAGAGTAACTGCCAACTGTTGTCACTATACTGCCTGCTGTAAGTTATCTTGGGCAGTGTAATTATCTTAGTTAGGAGTGGAGCCATATACTAGACCACACTAAATTCTGCCTAGGTCGTGACCTCGTATCACAGGGGGAGTCACCGCTGGTGCACCACTCAACTGCAGACCTGAACACGGCTGGAAACCAAACACACACCACACACAGCCTCTGAGACCGGTGGAGGTCAGTTTGGTGACAGGAGATACAGTACAGGGGTGACTTACAGCTGCTCTAACAAGGACTAACATTATGACATCGGGGACGACAGAACAGAGCAGGCGGGGAGAGGAGGGAGGAGAAATGGAGAAACAGCGAGATAGAGTCAGCCCCGAACGTCAACACTGCTGTTTCGTCACATTCTGTTGATAATGTTAATTAAGTTTTAAATATTTTAAACAAAAATTATGGCCATATCTTACAAATTGCACCTTTAAGGTCATTACTATGAATACATAGAGTTGAGACACTTCAGAGGGTAAAAATAACTACCACTTTTAACTAACTAATAACTAACCCACTTTTCATACGTGCGCAAAAAGCAAGGAGCACTGCAAGTCTGCTGTGTGACGTCCCCCAGGAATGGGTTTTGTTGGGGATAAATTTTGAGCCCAAATACTCTCCTGCGGGAGCATTCAGACAGAGGATTCTTTCCAAGCACTTGCACATTCATTTACATTGTTGTCTGTGAAGCAGCATGTCTAGACGCGCTTAGAGAATGCATTTAGTAGGTGTACCCAAACTAATAACATTAAATTGTGTGGTGCGCAGGCGAAGCACCCTGTCATTGTCCAGCCAACTTCAAAGGGCTTTAAAAGCACATTGGCACAAGGGCCCAGTCACGGTTCGCCTCGTGTGTAACAGCCTTTAAAACCTCCTGAATGCCACCCAACCTAATGCGAAGCTAACATTTAGACAATGTTCAGTGTTTGCAGTGCCTGAATATTGTAGCAGATATCAAGAACGCTCACCGGTAACTCTAACATCTACAGGAGTACAATGTTTAAGGATTCATTTTTGCATTCAGCTGTATTACTTGTTGCAAACTGTGAGTGTGACCTTTTCCTAAGTTCATTTCGCAGTGATGCTGACTGGTCTGCTGCAGATGATAGTCCTCCCTCCCAGCACTGACACTGCACGAAACACAAAAGTGGTTTCAACTATCTTGTTTTGGCAGAGTGCACAACTACAGAGAAAAACCAGGGAAAGGAGCACATGTAAAAACAAGCGAAATTAGCTTTTTGAGTGCATCTGCATCACTTTTTACTACATCCTTTCTGAAGTAATGATGCACCTGTGTTTCATCCCTAAAGTGTACAGAATGTTTTCTCTCTTTTCAGCTTTCAGACCTTGCAGTCTGATAACCAGCTTGTTTAGAAATGCTGGATTTTATTTTATTTTTCCCCCCCTCCCCGTTGTGCTTTGTTGTAACAATTGGCCAGGACTTGGGTTGGATGGAATTAAAGAAAACATGTACATGTTGAAAATTCAATAAAGCGATCAAGAGTTGAGGTTTTTATTCTTTCAAGGCACAACTTTGACAGCTATACATGTCACATACAGAACATTGAAACCTCTTGAACTACTAACTACTCATTGAAATGCAATAATCATTATGCAGCCATACTGAAGTGTAACTATTGAACTGTTTTGTACTGGTGTCTGTGGACTAACTGATTCATGTAGTGTTCTGCATTAGAAATCATAGAAACACTGTCTTTAAAGACCACATCTTTAGTGCTTTATGGGGGCATTTAAAGTAAATTATAATGCATTCATAATGCTTTATGACTACACTCATAAACACATAAGGCTTTCTGATTGATCGAACATAAAACATAGGTGTGGCTTATAATGAATTATTTGTTGTGGATGCTCTTGACTAGTTATGAACAACAGACTGACTAACTGGGCTTATACTACATTATGACTACCTATACTCACCTATATACGCCTCCATTATTGTTATCATTGTATGTGTGAATTTATGGGAACTACATGGATTAGCATACTATGAGTCCTAGACGACAGTTGATTGTTGAGGTGTGTATAGGTACTATAAGCCCCATCAAACTCCCACTTATAACTACTCAAGAGCATCTATGGAACTGTTTTTTATAAGTCACATCTATAATGTTTTATGACTGGTGATAAAGTGCGTCAGAAACCATTATGTTTGTTTACAAGTGTAGACATAAAGCATTGTGAATGCATTGAATGAATGAATACCCCCAACCCGCACTCTAGATGAGGTCTTCATAAAATGATTTATTACAATTTCTTTTTATATGCTTGACTGAAGTATATTCAATGCCACTGTTGTGCCTATTATACTGATGTGCTGTAGGTTTCCTCATATCCTTTCCATGTAGACTCATTTCTGTCTTGATTCTGCATACAGTTGTTGTCAGTCAGTGCCCCAATGTATTGGGACACTCGCCTACCAAAAGTTAATGACACTTTATGATAGATTACACCTTATCTGTTTATCCATGATGCACTAGGCCATCATTCACCAAATTATTCAACGATGGCAAGCGGCTGACTATCAGTCGCGTGGCAGACATCATTCATATCTATAACATCATCTAATTAAAAGACATCACTTCTGCCAGACAGTTTCCTTACTGCTAGCTGAAGCAAATTGATTCTCAACCCCCTTCTAGTCCATGCAAAGGAGGAATGAATAATGCATGCACATTAAAGTCTTATCTTCTGCCCTGACAAACAATGTTGCCACACTTTGAATATTTCACAAAGGTGTGCAAAGGGTCCTTATTAGCAGAGTAGTCAGACAGGTGCCGTTTTCATGGGGAGTCATCCTGAATTTACTGCTGTTCCTGTCCAAGCTGCGCCATAATTCTGGACACACTGGATCAACTGATTTACTTTATGACGGTGCTGAGTTTACGACAGCGCTTAAGGTATTTGCATAGATTTTTATAGCTGCCACTCACAGATTATTATGGCAATGAACTGAAAAACTATAATTTCGCAATGCATTTTGCCTCAGGCGTGCTGACCATCGTCTGTGAGGTCAAATAAATCCACAAATTACTGTCCGTGTTACTCGGTCGTATTGCTGGATTCCTGGCCACATCTGGGAGCCTCATGTCATGTTCAAGGCTCGGACTCAAGTTATTATTGATTCCTGCCATTGCATTATATGAACAGCTGTGCAACAGGCCCATCATATTAAAGAATGTAGCTGTAGCGCTGTTTCATATCTTTATGTGGAAGAGCACCAGCAGTAATAAAATAGATTGGCCATGCTCAGTAAATCTGATTGAGTTGTGTTTTTCAGTCGATCCAATAACATAATAAAAAGTAATGCTTTCTCAATTAGCATTCATCCCTAATGTGCATCTTATAGATGATGTTAAATGATAACTGAGATCAGGGCAGGGTACACAAAGCACTGTAATGTATATGGTGGTGATATAGGTGATTTTTCAACCAGATAAGATGATTCATCATTTCGTTTTGGCGGATTGCCGATTCTGATGCATGCACAAATTTTTTCCACCTAACTACAGAGAAAATCAAGGGACTTTCTCAAACTACTCCCTACACCCTCTCCCTGCCCACTTCCACTCTGTTTGCATGCCCTCGCGGAGGGTCCACCACATTAAGTGCCATCCCAAACCAATTAACCTTGAGTGGAAGTGGCTTATAAAACCCTCCCACAACGGGTCTGCACCGATGCTGACTTACTGACCATGCGCAACGCCCCGTGTTGTGTTCGTCATGGAAGACGATCCATACAAAAGTTCAGCGCATGAACAACATTTACTGCTCAAATATTGTCATACAGATGTTACAAACGTACAGGTTACGTTGTACTTATAATCAGATATACTCTTCTGTAGTCTAGAAAACAGTAGATTGTAGTGTTTATTTGAATGTAACGTGTTGTACATTTACAGGGACTGCTGCAAAAACTAAGCAGCTTATAAACATTGAACATCTGTGAAAAACGTAAATTTTTACAACAAATTTTTACCAAAAAGCATAGATGTATAATAGAATATGCTGATACGAAACAGTGGTGACGAAAAGGTTAAGGTACACCTCAATTGAGGGTGCTTCATTCAGCTGCGAGTGTGACTCCAAACAGTTCACCACGTGTCGGAGTAGAAGCGGGGTCCGCTTTGAGAACAAGTCTCTCCTGTAGTGAAATTAAAATATTATTTTGCCTACAGTCATCGTGATGGCCCACTGGCAGATGGAGACACACCACGCTGGGAGCAAATAAAGAAATGAACGTTGAAATAAATGGCTTCCCATAATTGGTGCTAGGTGCTAGTCCTGCTCAATCCACTGACAGTTGACACCAGAATCTAAAACTCAATGCAGCTTTCAGACAATTTCATATAAGCTTTTTGGTTTCCTTGTCTGGCCAAGATCTACAATATACTTGATTGTTTCTTAAGGCAAGGGCAAGGCAAGGCAGGTTTATTTGTATAGCACATTTCAACAACAAGGCAATTCAAAGTGCTTTACTTAAAACTACTTAAAACTACCACTTAAAACGACATGACTGTTGATAATGTATTTTAAAAATACAATATGGTTTTTCAGGCTTCACCTCCTTTGCACAATGACTGTGATATCTATATTTTTATTGAAACTAAGGACACTGAAATGTTCAGTACAGTTATTAATCTCTTGAGAAGGTGAATTTTGACCTTACTAACTGACTTTCTTTCTCAGCTGCCTTTCACGCACATTGAGGGCCCATGTTTGAAGCACCTAACCCTAGCACTTAACAGTAGCAGTGTACTGCTACTGTTATGTTAAATTACTCTGTTGTGATGTTTAATGATGAATAAAGTGAACGAGACAGCAGCTGAGAACCACGGTGACCTCCAAGGTTGTAAAATACTCCTCCAATATTCAGTATGTGCATGAAATTGATGACTGAAGTTAAGTTGTCGAGAAACAAAAACTACTACCGAGCGTATAATTGCTCAATAGAGTATTGATAGTTATGTTAATATACAAGCAATCTTCAGCCAAGAGATTTGATGAAATGGCTTATGCAAGCCGTCATTTATATATTTGGCCAGCGATCCATTTGTGTCTAAATAACAACAGTAAGTGGCACATAAGGATAAAGAATGGAAAGAAATGAAAGAGAGGATAATATCCCATTTCCTCGTGAAGAGTTAAGCTGGAAGCCTGCAAAAAAGATCTGACAACTGAAAAGGAAATAGTTGTGAGTTAGAACACTCAAGTCTTCAAGGAACTGCAGCTCTCCACAGATTGGCTGGGGTTACTTTCTTTTCGTGATTTGCCAGAAGGGGTTTGTTCCCACCTTCCCGTTATGAGGCTCATTCACTTTGCCATTTGCTCTTGTGACTGTCTGCTCTGAGAAATGCTTTAAAGACAAAGGGCCGACGAGATGAAAGTTGATTATGAATTCTCTCCCACTGCTAAATGTGTCAAGCCAGCCAAATGTCAGTGGATATCCCGTCAGAGGATATTGAGCTGTCTGAAAATGTCAAACAGAGAGGAACTCGTAACAGAGAGCATAAGGAGGAAACAAAGGGAGGAGGAGGAAACTGGTGCACAAATGTTGCTGTGACTCAGATATAGCAGAGTATGCCATCGTTATGTTGTCTAATGAGAGGGGATTTGGTTTGAACTATTGTTTCGCAGCAGTCTTGACCTGATTCCTTTGGCACAAACTCCATGTTGATCCCCATTATTAATCTACCCAGGTGGACCAAATATTTGAAGACTGATAATACAGCAACAATGCAGAGTTCAAATTAATTAAACCTTTGCTGGATATCAAACACTATTCCAACTTTATTGTCATCGTCACTTTGTAATGAGCCATGTTTTCAACGAAACGCACCCAACTGACAGTTCAGATGTTAGTTGATCCAGTTAGTTGAGCAGTGT
>JBBPCS010000204.1:12971068-12984242 GCA_037974645.1 Hollardia meadi
ATATTTAGGACAGATCGCTTAGATTTCATGCTAATAAAAGTAAAGCAGTAGGGAGAGAAGTATACATAGAATCTATCTAATCTATCAATAGAATCTAGTGTTTAAAATAAATGAATGGACATTAATTATGTCATGAGCTCAAATTGATTTATGTTGCTCCTATGGTTTCAAGTTACCCTTTCTATTACAGTTTAATCATGATTATTGCATTAACTGATGAAAAAATGTCACAATGTTTATGGACTAAGATGATGAGATGAGTACAGCAATCAACTTCACATGTTTCTCAGATTATGTAAACGGAAAATGGGGACACAAAAATATCTGATGCTGCCTTAACTTAAGAGTTTTCATGGACATTGTTAAACCTTTCCAATCTTTTTTTTTTTCTGATATCAAAATGCATTTCACTGAACTCACCAAAAGCTGTGTAAAACTCCTCTTTTGTCAGGTGCTCGTCGTCATTGGCGTCGTTGTACTTTAGCAGGTCGAACAATGTGCACTCAAAAACATCCTTGGACAGACCTTCTTGCTTGATAACCTTAAATGAGAATGCATTAATGTTTAGTTACAAAAGGTTGGCAATACTTTTTGCATGTTTTCATTTTTGTCTATATTTTTCCAACCCATGTCTCCCAGAAATTATGTTTATATACAACTCATTTGCATTTCATGTGTGTATTCCATAAATATCTATGACTTGGAATGTTTGTGATGTCTGACTTTTCCCAACTGTTGGAATCTAAATCTAAAAATCTCAGTGCAATACGCAGTAACATTCAGCTAGACAACAAAAAAGTAGATGAAAAACAGGGATTTGCAGATCCGGAACATTTCCAGGGTTGACTGCCATGGCGAAAAAAACATGTAAACATGTTGACCAGTACAGCTCACATGATGAAAAAAAAAAAAAAAATGTTTTGGGTGAGTTGCTGCCTTTTGCAGACATGCAATAAGAGTTGTGATGTCCCATGAAAGGGTTCTGACAATTGCACATACAGTTGAGAGAATGTGGAGAATGTTGAAGCAAATGAGCCAAAGCGAATGAGAAAAACATTTGACTGACTGTAACAGACACATATTGTTAAAGTGTTGGTTTTATATGTGATATGGTTTTATAAATTGGAAACATTGAAATATCGCCCCCTGAAATGTAGTGGAATAAAAGCATGGAAACGCATTAAATTAAAATCTACTTCTACTTTGAAAACAGTGGATATAATCTCTGTAATGTGTCAACATGACTTGCCCAATCTAAACTCGGCCTTAGATGTCAGTTTATCGAGGCTCAACTGAGACTCATTCAAGTTTTGTCACAATAGATGGTAAAAAGGCCCCAAACACTGTGCAGGATTTCTTATCACCCTGCGACAGCATGATCCTATTCAACACCCTCGGCGTGGCCCTGGCAGTAAAACATCCATCATTCTCGATCAGCTGTCAAAATGCTGATCACAACAGACGGCTTTATACATCATGCCTCGTCCATCGGATCAGTGCACTTCCCTTCCCAGATGACTTGACCAAAATCTCGGAGTCACCCGTACCTTAAATGCATCCTGGAAATACTCACAATAAAAGCAGCTGCTTGCGTTTTTAATGTGTTAAATTAGTAGATCTCACTTGCAGAATGTTTTCCCTTTTTCTTTCTTTCTTTCTCTTTCTTTATACAGTTGATCTGCACTAGACCAAATCAACATACAGCTTGTGATATGTGATCACTTAAAATGCTACACGATACCGCGGGGGGAAAAATCTATTGAAACTCAAATATATTCTTTGGCTTGCTTTGGCTTGGAGTAAGGTTTTGATGCTTTAACGCTAAATCGTAAATATTTCATCACATGGCCTTGCTCTCCACATACAAGTCTTTGATTCATCTGGTTACTTTCTGTGGTGAGTGACTATTCAACCACAGTAAAAGAGGACCGCTGATATGTTTGCTGGCTTGCAGCAAACCCTGTGAGTTAAATGGTCTGAGACACGTAATGGACGATAAAAACAGCTGTAATGTTTATTGGTAACACAGCTTCTGCCTGTTTTTCGAATCAAAGCTTAATCCACACAACCAATGGAACATTGGCTGGTTAGTCAGACAAAACACCACAATTGGCAGCTACACAAAGATACAGTTAAGTTTTTACGACTGGTCTGGGCATTATGTACATTAGCTACAAGTGCTCAAATCCTAATTATCGGTAAGAGGAAGATGAAGGGTAGAACTTGCGTGTAGGTCCTGTAGACTGTTGTTTTTTAGGATAATATAAAGATTTGCACATTAATTACCACTATTCTGGTTTAGATGAGGGCTTAATTTGCTTCAGTTTGATTCTCAAATCATTGTAAGTGTAAACAGAGGTCACCTGTCCTCAAACATTTTACTGTAAAACACAAAACTTTTCATAAAGGTTTCCAGAACTACTTAACAAACTCTGACCACACTTCTGTGGACAGACAGACAATCTTTGACAATGATAAGACCTATCATTTCTTTTTGTAATGGAACATTAAAAAAAAAGAAATAAGTGTAGATACAGTTATTCATATCTTTAAAAGTGCAAAATCAGACAAAGATACTTCAAAAGAATCAGCTTTTTTGCCAAAAGGCATAATGGCATTCTGTCTTTGGTCAAAAGAAACAGTTTGATTTGCCATTTTAAAAAGGCACCCACGACTAAAAGGGCAGGGACACTTGCACCCTGCCCCATCATGTGCACACTCTGGCACGTCAAGTTAAGCCAGGGTGAGGAATTTCCATCCTAGAATTTCAAATGAGAACAGAGAATGCTCCAATTATAAAGAGCGCTATAGGGAAGGAGAGTGGCAGCCATGGTTTAGGTATTTTCAACCGCTGATAAGAGTGTGATTTGCTTGTGCAGCGTTCTTTTTGAGGGCTTGTTCACACCTAAATGTAATTTGCATAAATCGCTTGTCTTCTTTCACGTTCATCTTGTCAGTAAGGCAAAACTCTCCTAAAGTAGCACCAGCAACTGACATGCAAATTACCCTGGCAATTCCATCTAGTTGAATCTGAACCTTTATGCATTGTATATGATATTTAAAAACTCCCATCCTTCAGAGAGAAAATAAAACTGTGTTTTCCAAGCTATTAATATCTTTGAAATTACATTGTGAGACAACATTTAAGGAACCAACATAAAAACTCATTAAACACCCATTCTGTAATTACATTCAGGCCCGCTTATGTTGAGGCACTGTCAGCCCACAACTTTCTGCATTTATTATTTGATTCATCAAATTGATGAAGCTGATAGTTATCATGCTATGACTTATCTAGTAGAAAATTTGATGATAGGAAAGTATGCAGATACTCATAGATACAAAGAGTGATAAAAAAAAAACCTTTGTTATCCCGTTTGATTTTAAATCTAAGGAACTCAGAAACCCAGACAAAAAAAAGCAGCTACGTATACTTAAAAGTCAGGTTGGACCATGAATGTAAGCATGCAAGCCAAAAAAAAAAAAAAACCCTCTTGATTTAGTTCAATAGACATAAAGGGTCACCTGATAATTTAATTTCTGACTATTCTAGAAAGGCTCAACTACCTTGTGCAGCTGACACTGTCTACACAATCTACCAAAAAAAAAAATCCCAGACTGCCTTGTGTCAAGGATAAAATGGGAAGGGTGTTAAAAGCAGCCCGTGAGGAACTGCTTAAAAGAGCTTCTCCATCTGGATGTTAATTATCACTGACTAGTTTGTGTCATTCAAACACCTGCAGAGATGTGGTGTGGTACAGCTTGGCCTGGAATAGAATGAGTGGCATCCCCAAGAGATTGTCCTAAGTAATATTCATTAGGTTTAAAGGGCATATGGAAATCCACAATCAAAGCGTACTGACATAAAACACAGCACAACATGGTTTGTTGACAATGCTTTTCACTCACTATGGATTGATTTCTCTCATGCTGCCACTGGGCACCATGTAGATGTAAAAACATGTAAATAATATGTAAATAATATGAAAATTTGTCAAATATAATATTGTTTTGAGGCATTAGTTAGATGCTTTGAACTCAAATATATTCAAATTAATCTACGGTAATAAGGCCTCCTGCATCAGCCAAGAGGGCACTGACAAAGCTAACCAAGGTGACCCCTGTACAGATGGGAAATCGTCCTGGATCAGCAGGAAACAGACCTAAGAATAGCAGCTGGTTTCACGGTTCTGAAAACCACAGCAGGTTGCTTACCCTTTCAATTATTTAAATACCTTTTGTATTAAATCAGTCCTCGCATAGTGGGAAACTTTATTTGTTATGCACGGAATATCTTCTTCTCTCCTCATGACGGCCACAGAAAGCTCATTTTACAACCATCCCTCTTGGCAGTGCTGGTCAAGGGCTGCTGCCTCCCATGAGCACAGGGCTCCTTTTGACCCACATTGCTTTTCAAATGATTTACCTGCAGCCTCGCACCACAGCTACCAGAGGGAAGGGTAACAGGAGGAAAACGGACACAATTATGGCTGACATCAAAGCAGCTTAAAACACCTGAGCACACAGATGGTTTGTTCGGTTTTTTTTTTTTTTTTTTTTTTGGATGGATATTTACATAAAAATGACTCTGCCGTTTTGACAGACTTGAGAGGTGCTGTGGGGTGTCTTGAAAATTGAAGTGTAATTACAAAATGCTAAACAGTTTCTTTTCTGGGTGAAGGAGACATGCCAATTAACTTCTGTATCTAAATGCATTTTTAAACCTTTCATTAGGTTGGTGTTAGCTTCAGTCAAGGTTAGGTTACTGCATTGTATTTGCAGGTTACTGAACTAAGAGTATTTTTTTGTTGTTGTAAGTATTAATCCTCATCTTTTGTTCAATAACCTCACCTGTGAGAGTTCGCTGGCATCTATTAGACCATTATTGTCTGCATCAAAGCGTTTGAACATCAGATCAACCAGTTGCTTCCTGGCAGCCATGTTGTCCTTGTGGGCGCCATGGATGTTAGAACCCATATATCGTTTGTCATGCAAATCCAGAATCTTGGTTTTCAGCCGACGGTAGTCACTCAGTCTGCAGTTGTCATCTGGGAAAGAAAGGAAAAAAGGGAGAAGGGAGAAGCAGAATGGTTAAGAGAGTGAGAGAATAGGGAAGCCGTAATATGAGGGCTGGGAGGAGAGTATGTTTTCGCTTTGTTTGGATGACTTAAAATATCATTAAATGTTAAGGGGATGTCTAAAAACTGACATTTCTTAAATGCCTGAATGATTCCCAGGTGCTTGGAGAGGTGCATGATTATGGTTATGATTGGATGCAATGTTTCAAATAGCAGCCAATTAGTACCTGTGAAAATCAGAATCTGTCACATTATTAGACAATAGGTTGCTGTTTATATTCATCACAACAACAAAATAACAAATGCTAAGGATTATGTTCCCGAGAGGAGCACAAACAGGGACAGTCGTACAGTTATTCACTGCCTCAAACTAACAAAGCCTGCCGCCCCGTCGACACAAAGATACTGACGAACAAATCCGTCACACAGGTGACAAGAGCGAACCCTGACAGCGACAGAAAACACGATGGTGTTGTGTTTACAATCCGCCATCAAAAGCTCGAGATCAAAGAAGTCAACAACATGAAAGGTTCAGCACAGTGGAGTCAAGGCAAAGAGAAACTAATGACTAGAACTAGCGGTTGACATGTCGTATCAGCGTCTCATTATTAGATCTATTTCTCTTCTAATAACGGTTATATTAGCTGGTGTCAAGTAACCCACAAGAAAAACTTTGTTCCTGGCTGAGATTCTTTTATAAGTCTCAGGGGAGGACGCTGCTATCTCTGCTATATCAAATGGTGTGATTACCTACTCTGGAAAATAAGAAATAATAGCTGTGGCAGCGGAGTCTTCTGTGAGGCGAATGAACTTTGTTGGGGATGATCAGGCGAGAAAGATTCAGGGAGTGCGGTAATGAGATCTCCACCCAGCAGAACTGGGTGCTTGCTGAGAGCTGATGACTAGTTAAGCAGAATCAGAGCAACCCCAGAGACCAATGACATGTCATTTTCGGATGCGTAGGATCTCATTTCTGCCTTAAAATATCTTCCATCTTTCCTTCAGAGGAACAACTTGAGCAATCAGTGAACATTTAGATGAAATGCTTGGTGCCGTCCTGATGCTAAAAACATTTGGGGATAAGAGGCTGAGATAAGTTTTCCTAACCAATGGGCATCCACAGAGGCTATAAAGTCATTTTCATCCTAATTCTGTGTGACCTTGTCACAGTCCACCGATGTAAAAACTTTGTTTCATTCCTGCAACAGTCAGTCTTTTGGTTTGAACTGTGAGAGTAAAGGAAGCATTTGTGGCTCTTTTCAAATTCTACCATGTATAGACAAAGAATTAGTGTAAATAGAAGACTTAAGAGATTGTCCCAAATTCTTTTGGCAACAAATACAGGAAATCCCTAACTAAATTAGTGGAGAAACATGATGAATGCAAGTGCCTCCACACAGTTCAAGAAGGGTCACTGAATGTTTTTTTGAGTGTGAAAATGATGTGAATCATATAAATGCTATGGCCTTTGCAGCCACCACCTCTGGATCCAATTGAACAGTTTTGCACCGGTGCTCTACAGCCATTATCAAAACACCCATGTAGGGTATATCTTTTGGAAGAATGGTAGTTATTCTTCCAGTAGAGTAGTTCTATATGCTAAGGTTGCAGTTGTTTCAGAAAGCTGACATAGCCAGGTGGAGAGAATTAAACATAAGGTGCTCTGAAAGAATGCATCACTTTGTTTTACTAGGTACACCTGTCAGTGAGAGACACGCCGGGTTGTTGACAGATGTTGGAGCTGCTCGCTCAGTCTGAAGCCTCCTGCAACCAGCAGAGTGTGAACAATAAGAGTAGTGGCTGGTAAGCTTGTCTTTTCTACCAGCCACTGCAGATAGTAAGCCATCTGGAGAATCTGCTGAACTACAAAGTTTGCTTTGGCTGTTAAAACAGTATACGAGTAAATGGTGAATTCTTGGGAATGGAAATAGCAAGTTTAATCCTTGCCATGGAAACGGCATCAGCTGTTGGAGCACATGCCATTCAGGGTGCAGCATGCTGCATGGGACTGGGTCTGTTTTGACAAGAGTCAGTGCCAGAGAAGCTGCCTTGGTCACAAATGGCAGGATGAATAAAAGATACATGGCTGCTGGCATAACCAGGGGATATGAAGGTCAGCGACGTCAAAGGCACATGTCCTGGCACGTGCGCGCACACACACACACACACTGCAATGCACACACATGCTCTTACATACAGTCTCCCTACTCCCAAGTTTCCAAAAAGTCATGAGGTCAATTTAGATAATGTACTATTCTAAGTACAATATTGTACTTTTTAGTCCCCTAGATTTATTTGAAAATTTTAGTTGCTAATTTCTTTGCGGCTTTGCATATTTTGTTTAAAATACAAAACATAACAAACAAATAAATTATGATGTACTAAAACTTTATTTGACCACAAGGGGAAAATTCACAAGGTAACCAGCAGATGAATTATATAGCTTTAATCTTAATTAATGCATTTATAATTAGAATAATATACATTACTCTGAAATATGCCATTTGGCATTATAAGTGCCTACTTTAAGTTTTGGTACTTTTAAGTACTTTGAGTTAAGTAAAAATGTAAAAGTCTGACTTTTACTTGTAACGGAGTATTTCTATACCGTGGTTTTGCTACTTTTAAACAACATCTGAGTTCTTGATCCACGTCTGTCTATTCAAGGGGGTGCCTGCATTAATTAGACAGTGGGTATAATCTCTCTCAAATTAATTCAGCCTTGCGCCTTTGTCAAAGCAGGCCTGTAAGCAACAAGCAACAACTCAGCAGAAATCTTTTGTATTTTTCAGTCCAATCTGTTCAGTTGAATCAAAAGCTACTGATAAGATTCTCAGTCTTGTCAAACCCAGCCTTGGGTTCAGTAGGTGTCTCAGTCACCCAAATTGCTTTTGAGCTGTGTGGGACGCATCAGAATGCAATCAGTCAACTTTCAAAAAACAAATTCAGTGATTTCGTCCATGACGCTTCCCCCTCAATGTTGATGACTCAAATTGTCAGATGGGAGGCCCAGATTTAAACCTCGTGTTGTCAGTCAAATCATCTGCTTTTTATCTGCTGTGTCATTGTACACAGACAACCAGGGAAACATGATGAGGTGTATTGATGACAAAGCATCACAAATGTTAAGTATTCGTGAATACAAGACATATATAGATGATAAAAAAAGAGGAACCTAAAGAGCAAAAAATGCTATCGGGACACGAGGCCTGAGGAAACTTTTCATCTGTACTCATATTTTCAGCAGCACAGGTGCTTATAGGAATATTATAGAAATATTACAGGCAGCAGTGTGTCTCCATGATCCTATGGTTCGTCCGTGACTACATGCTTCAACTTGTCACTTTAATGAAGGTGACCTTACTCTATAGAGTACATACATAGACTACAATATAGTACAGCATTGAATACTTATAGCATATAGTTCAGAGAATATTACAGATCCAAGATGAAACTGAATGAAGGGCAGGAATGAGAGAAAAAGGTGCAATTACAAATCCCTACTTCAGCAACATGGACAGCACCATGGATTTATCAATACACAGTCATGGTACTGATAGCCATAGATTCTAACTCTCAAAACCTCAGTCAGAAAAAGGATCAATGAGTCAGGCAGACTAGACTAACATAATCAACTAAACAACCCCTCTGCCCCTGAACTCTCTCTGCTTGGGGATGCTAGGAGTAGAGAGGGCTGATGGCAGGTTAATAATCGTACCCCCTAAAATCACCTACTGCTTGCATGTCATAAAACCAAATAAGTCTTCTGGCCTATATGGATTGAGCACACTTGATGGGAAAGTGATTTTTCTAGAGGTGGAAAGAAAAATCCTTAATTGTGCCCTGTATCTGTTAGTTTTGTCACACATTCAACCCCGCAAACAATCTGACCTTCAAGATGCTCTTAAATGAGCCAGAGTCCTTCTCCAGGCAGTTACAACCTTGAGTAGACCGGCCAAAATTTTAAATCATGTTTGACTGTGGTGTCCCACGTAAGGAAGACAGGAGATGGTTCTTTATGACAAAACATGACCCGATCTTCTTTTCCCTCAGAGTGTAATCTTAAAAATCTCCTTTTCTTGTCATTTGGAGTCCGTTCATTTCTGACACACAACACAGCATCACAAGCTGAGTGAACGCCGTTCCACAGGGAAACAGTGTTGTAATAGTACAATCAAATGTATGAGTCCCACTGGAAGGCTTTAGTGTAATGCTGCTTTCGAAACACATTTTCCTAAAATATGCCCCAGAAAGCAGCTGATGTAACTGGGTGGAGGCTGTAAAACTTTTTAATCCACTCACTGAAGCATTTACACTCATTATTTAATTATCCCCTTCAACTTTTTTTCTTGGAGACTTTAAAAACCTTTGCAATAGTATCTTTTAATAGTGACTGTTATTCTGTCAAAGAGGCTTTTAGTCAAAATGCAGCTGTGTTTTCATGGTAGATGGTGCAAATCTTGCAACACCATTGAGCAGTAGCACATGGAGGAAGCAGGTTTGTCACAGTTTGCTTTACTGTTTGGCTTTGACTGCACAATGACCTTGCTTGTGACAAATGTCCTGGTCACATGGGCTCCATATGCTGGCCAAGTTCCACCGTGAAAAGCCATTGCCTCTTATTAATTGCCTTGAAGTGTTCATACAATGTGGAGGTCAACTCCCCAATACATGTCACAGTGAGAGGGATCATATGTGCTATATTGATCGAGGGCAAAGTATGCATTTGATTAAAGCTGTTTGTCAAAAAGAGCAACACAATTGCAGAAAACTGCTCTCCTGTGAGAAAAAAAAAAAAGTTTAGTTATTAAAATGCAAAGCCAACAATTTTTAGCTGTAGCTGTCGTTTCTTACTCTCACTCATACTCGCTCATTAGTATACTTCTTTAATTACGTCTACACTCAGAAGAATTAGGCTTTACTCTGTTATTCAGCCTTTTGAAGTTTCAAGAAATGGAAATTCACTGGGTGTGGCGTGTCGAAGAAGCTGTTAAGAGACTATTGCTTTAGCAAGAAAAGGTATTTAAAGAAGCAAAATGCCAGACTAGTATTTTATTTTTAAGGGGAACTCTACCGATTTTACACATCAATGTCTGTTTGCAGATCTTAGGGAGTACTGCACATGTGAAAGAAAAGGTGGATGAAAACTTTTGTGGCTCCAGAGGGAGCTGCCCAACAGAACTTGAGTCAGCGTCAGTTGGGGCTGCAGACTACAAGTTTGAAAACAAAAATGTGGATTTTGAGTTAGAAAGAACTGAGCTTACTCGACCTGTAGCCCAATCCCCATCTCTGCTTGAGGCTTGTGGCTTGTGGCTACATTAGCCACTACTCACATAACAGACCCAAATCGGGTTTAGGATGTATAATGGCTTCTACAAATATATACAATTCGTCAATGAACTTGAATGCTTGTATGTTTAATTTGAGCTGTCAGGATGGATTTGTGTAGATGTATGTACAGCTAATGTGTGACAGTGCAGGTGGTGTAATTGGGGCCCGGTGTGTGTGTGTGTGTGTGTGCATCTTCTCTTTGCAGAGAAGATGCACTACAAGTGATTCAGATTGACATAAATACGCCTGTTTAAAGAGGTTCTTACATTAAATTAAAAACAGTGTCAATTTTAAATATTTGCCCTTGAAACGGAAAACACATCTCTGTCATGGTTTTCTGTCTTTGTTTTGTAAAATAGCAATCTATGGGAAAATTATAGGCCTATAAAAGTTCAATTGCCATATAGGCTTAATAGGCTACAAGTTGTGCAAATTATAGTCGCTACCAGATTTGAATTATTTTAGAATGCAATTTAATAGCCTCGTAGATGTATGCTTTTCCTAGCAGTGTTTGTATTTGTGTGTGCTTCAGAAGTAGTAGCTAGCATGCAGTAGGGCCCATCATAATACCCTGCACTGGGTGCCATAGCAACTACTCTATGCCTCGGTACATTATGTATGTCATTGGCTTTGTATTTATATGAATCATCTTTATGTTCACTGCTCCAAATATGATGCTGCTAACACGGCGTGGCACATGCCTTTTCTCATGCTAACTTTTGCCTTTGCTTCCTCCAATGTCGTTTTTTTCAAGTGTAGATGGGCTAGGGTGCAGAACATAACAAGGTAACACTTTTTCTAATTGTCTGAACTGTGGTGTGACCACAGTCTGTGTGACCACAGTCAATGATTTGACCCGAAAGCGTGTAACAACAAATGTCCACTCCAGTGGAGCAGCTAACTTTCGCAAAGAAGCCAGTGTGTCGATTTTGTTAAAAGCGACAACTTAATGAAATATGGCCAGAATTTGAAGGTATCTCCTGTCTGCTGTAGTTATCTTGGGCTGTAATTATTTTTTGGATGTTAGCTCTGTTAGCGGTGGAGCTAGTGGCATTACAGCTGATTGCAGTCTGGCCAGATCACGACCTTGGGTCAAACGGTGGCAACAGAGCTCAGCTCAACCTGGCTCCGCAGCTTAAACTAGGCAAACATATAGCTGAACACCAGACTGGGACAGTGTTGCCTTCGAGACCACTGAGACAAGGACCATGAGACAATTTGAAAAAGACAAGAGACTGATTTGGTCACTTATTTAATCTTATTATCTTAATGTGATAGATCTGGATGTGGAGGCTCACATCTGATCTGTGGCTCTCTGTGATTGGAACTAGGACTTGGGAAACCATGTTGGCACTCTTTACTTTTTGAAATCTGTTATGTACATGCACATGATTTGCTTGATTTATTTGCCAAGTCATTATAAAGGAGACAACAAGCCAAAAAAAAGTAATAAAAAAAAAAAAACTTTACTGAGTGTACCTAATAGAGTATGACATTCATGTAATATTTTGTGATCACAGTTGAGACATACAGAGTGGGAATATTGTCCCGGTGTAGCAGGTTATCTGGTCACCGTGATTCATCGCAAACTACAGGTGTGTGTTCACTTCTTCACTCCATGCTGAAGTCAAAAGTTGGCAGCCCTGCTCTGCCAGCACAAGTACCACTATCACTACCACTCACACTGAAAAACAAAATTCGGTAGGCAACCAGAACATGATGGCATTCTCCTGGGTACTGTAGCACCTTTCCGCAGGGAAATGCTAGATAGTAATACACAAGCTAGATGAAGCATGAAGGCTAACAACAATGTTTGCTTTAAGCCATTTGTTGTTTTACAAAGCTTTATCAGAGGCAGATGCAAGTGATGAAATGGAGGTTGCATCAGTGAGAACATTTTGAATAATGTGGAGATAATAAGACCTGCTCTCTCTGAACCACTGTGCAGCTATTGATGGACACTGTGTCAAGCTGCTTTTGTTTGAATCCAGAGCTAATCATTCCCAGAGTACACAGTAAAGTCAGTGAGAAAAAAAAGAGACCTTCTCCATCCTGTCCACTCTTTGCTGTGGCCATAAATACAAGTGAACCAGTCACCCTCCCCTCGTCCACCTGCCCCTTTATAAGCACTACTGTTTTATTTATATGAAGAAAAGGGTGGCTCAGCAAAATAGCTGGAGTCAACTCCGCTGGAACTGTCCCATCTTTGCCCCGCGGAGCCCATCCCCCCACCTCCTCCTCCCGCTTTTCCATCTGTATCTCCAGGGCCCTGGGTACTGCCATGGCTCACGATACATCAAGAGAGCACAGCGTGACAACTGGGTTACCCAAATCAGAGGTCACTGATTGCAATCTTTAAGAGCAACTAGAGGTGTCACTGCCGCGACACCTGACTGAATCTGAAATGGATTTCTGGGCAGTAGGACTGCAAACTCCTCACAGCCGCTCTGCCCAGGATGATACAAATGCAAAAAAAAAAAAACCTCACAGCAGACCCCAGGCACAGAGAAAAGACTTCTACTAATATTCTAGAGTTTAGGATCCAATTTTCAGTCTCTCACCGTCATGCTGAAGAGCTGTGCATTAATATAAACCTGGACAAAAGATGCACAAGATTGAGATTCAAAGTTCGTTCTTGGTAACAGCAGTTGATCCTTGATGGTATTTCCTCTGCAGCCACAGAGCTGTATTTGATCTATCTATCTATCTATCTATCTATCTATCTATCTATCTATCTATCTATCTATCTATCTATCTATCTATCT
>JBBPCS010000204.1:12993211-13006864 GCA_037974645.1 Hollardia meadi
CCCCCGGTTGATCTGATATTGATTGCCTGACATTGGTCAAATATCCCACTCTGCATTGTGGATAGATGTGGATTGGGTGTAGAGGGGCTGCGGTGGGTGCAGTCTGAGGGCACACATGAGGGAAGCTGATTAGGACTGTCACCCACCAGGGATGTATGATTGATCTAAATGCCTTTTTTTTTCTGTGATTGTGATGAAATAGAAGCTTTGATTTTTTTTTTAAACATTGGCTTGCCTACACTGTTCTGCACAGGCTGCGTGCCAAGTCATACGGCCGCTGTTTTAAGATGGCTTGTGTATTGGCTCTTGTATAGTGCACAGAATTGTTGTAAAAACTTGTTCATATCTTCCTCCCTACATTCACGCAATTGTTCATCTCTAAATTGAACATTTCAATGGTGGATGAATGGGCACTCGGTAAGATGGATGTTTGCTTTTGTTTGTTTTGGCTTTACAATCCGTGGTGGGTGCACCCCCCCCCCCCCAAACTTACCACAGAGAGTTTCATCAGCAACAGCATACAGTATGTATGGATCCAAATCCATTCCCAGTGTTGTATAAAGTTACTTTTCAAAGTAAACAACTGAGCAAAGAAACTCTGCTGAATCAAAGCAGAGACTCAGTCAATCGCTCATGAATAGTATGAATATGCTGTCTGTGAGCGGTTTGCAACTATTCCCCTTTGCCCTGAATGGAACAAAGTGTCAAGTAATCTTCACTTCACTTCATTTCTTCTTCACTGATGTCTCCCTTTACAAAAGAGAAGCCTTGTTTGCGGGGATTAAGAATAATTGGTGTGTTCATACAATCAATTATAGAGAGCAGTCATTCTTCTCTGGGGAAATATGAACACTGCAGCATTACCACCTGCTCTTGTCTCTTAAGCAAGCTGTGCAAAGAGTTATATGACTATTGTTATTGTTCACTGCATTCACTATGCAACGTAATACACTGCTGTACTGGTATATATGGTCAAACATATTGACAGATTTTATGTCAGTGGCGCTTGTATTCTACAGTGTGTCAGCTCAATGTGTAAGCTACATTATGTCGAAGATGTTCTGTTACACTGACATGTGTTCTTATGTTATTTAATGTACTGTATGTGCTTCTACTTAGACATTATGCATCTAGATATACAGTACAACATGCATCTACTTCAAAATGGTAATTATTTTTGTGACAGCATTAGAGCCACCCTCTGATTATAATGCTGCTTTTAATATTTTGTCCTATATAATACTCCCACCTGCATTCATCACGTCATTGTTATTCTGTCATAAGATGAAAATCTCGATTCCACAGTGAATTCTTCTTTTACTGAGTACATTCTTACCAACAAGAACTATGTGTTTTTTTTTAAAAAGAATCTTATGTCAGGAGGAAAAAAGCTGTGTTATTTGATTTTTCTCCCCCCAGTATGCCGTAGCATTAAGGGAATAGTTTGAGATTTTGATGGGTTTGATGAGAAATCCAATGCAACCATGTCCGGTGGAATCAGAGCGTGAGAGTACAAAGTACAAGTTGCTGGTACACAATGGGTTATGTGCCAGACTATTTGTCGGCTGCTAACATGGAGTCTCCACTGGTTGGCGGATTTTACTATTTACAGGCTTTGCCATGCTAGCTGTTTTGCCCTGTTTCCAGTCTTTGTGCCAAGCTAAGCTAACCGGCTGTAGCTTCATATTCAAGGGGAAGATTTGAGTCTTATTTCCCAAAATGGCAAACTATTCCTTTAAGTCCACAATCCAGAAAGTATCATAAAAAAAAGCTGCTCAATCTTAGAGTCCCATCATTTGGGTTTCATTCCTGCAAAATGAGCAAAATCTACAAAATACAACATTATTCATCTTTGTTAACTCTATTCACTATGAGCTTAATATTCATCTTTATGAATAATGTAGATCTAAAGTACAAACTTTTAATGTCTATAAGTGAAAATGGAGGCTTCCACTATTTTGCCAACTAAATAACAGACTTCCAGGGCACCTGCTAACGATGGTTGGTTACCTTCAAAAGAGGCTGGAGGAGTAAACTTGCTTTGCAGCAAATATTGGCTGATAGTAATTTCCTACACCGCAAGTCTCTTGTTTGTATGTTTCAGTTATTCCTCTTATTTTATGTCAATTCATTATTATTATTTCACTTTTCAATTCCTTTAGGTTATAAGCAACCTAGATGCAGTTCTGTGTGACTTAATGGGTCAGCCATGCCACTGACATTGCCCAGGGCCAAGCATTTGTGTTCCATCGGGGCACCTATATTAAAACTGTACCTGCTTGGATAAAAGCATCCCTGACGTCATTTTGCACCTGGTCATTTTCCTTCATTCCTGTTAAAATATACCACTGGCAAATGGTGAACTAGTGAAATGGTGAATTGCTTCAAATGTCCATACTGTGGATGTATCAAATGATGTTTTTTTTCCTAAACATTTTCAATTCCTGTCATAGTGGGAAGTTGACAAAGGCTACAGGGCTAACAGGACCTCAGATACACAGGACATAGGCTACAGTATCCACTAGTCCACACATATTCTACATTAGAAAAGGTCACACTAGCTCTTACCTTTGTAGAAGCACTCCTCACTGTGCATGATGGTAATCCTGCGTCCTCTGAGACAGGAGGCCCGGTGGAGCTCACAGTGGTTCTGGTACAGCTTCCCATCTGAACCGCACACGGGTTTATAGTGTGGTTTACAGTGATCCAAGCACGTACACTCCCCTTGACCAGTCTCATGGTTGACCACACAGTGATGCCCCAAACCACAATACTTGTGTTCACATGGACCGGGAGAGCCATTGTGTCCAGTAAAACCTGCAGAAAACACACACACAAAAAGCTTACATTTTTGTCAGATCATAACAGGTATTATTTATGCGTATGTGCCAAAACACAGGGGCAGCTCTTTTGCCCGAGCACCCACTGGTTGGGAGGCCATATTGCAATGCAGTGTAATGTAATGCATTATTCTGTGTCCAAATGAATCACATATTTGAGTGGCTACAGGAGCCTTAAATTCATGAAACGTTGCACATTTATTCAAAGTGGTGAAAAGATTTTATGTGTCTTGCACATGAGTGTGGAAAAATGGCTTGATAGTGCCCCTTTCAAAGAAGTTTACCTGCATGTAAGAAAATTTGGTAGGCACATGTAACAAAAAAAGTCTGTTTTCAATCAACTTTTCAGTATTTGTTCAATAGCAAATTTTAATGTTTCAATGGGAAACGGGAGGTTGTTGTAACCTGAGTGCACATTGGCCAATCTGCAAATTTCACATGTTTGATCAGAGTCCTAGGATGTGGCATTGCATCACTGGCAACAGGGAGTAAGCCATGTTTGACAATCATATTTGATTCACGTGAAATTTTCATGGAGTGGTTGAAAATTGATTTCCTAGACCATCAAGTATAATTGGTGAGTGTTCTCTAGCACCACATAGTGGACACAGGAAGTGACATTGAACTTTGTGCAATGTCCAAAACACATGGAAAATCAGAGCCGCGTCGACCAATCGGTGTGCAGTTATGAGGCTGCGGCTACCACACACCCCGATGTGCACGAAGGTGCGATGGCCCGTTCAATGAAGCCTGCAGCTTTAATTACAGGTTGGATCTAGTTTAGGTTATTTCAGTCCCCTGAACCCCTCAGGGAATCCCCATCGATACTGGATGGTGTTTTTCTCAACTCACAAAGTGACAGTCAAATCCATAAATTATGCAAGTCAAGTTCACTACAAAGCACGCACAGTGGGAATGATTTAGTAAAGTCTGTTCAACCCAAATATCACCGAAAATGCAATGCAAAGCAAAACATCTGCCAATTTGTCATTTGATAGCATGCAGAGAGCCAAGACCGCAAACATGACACATAAATGAAAGTACATTTTAATCAAATCATTTTAAATTAACTAGCAGAGACAAAACATGCTGTGAGTGTGTAACTGGTTATGTAGTCCTACAGGAAGAGCTAAGGCTGTCTCAATTCAGGCTAAATCCTGTTCTGAGCATAAATCCTCGCCATATCTACTTCACATCTGATTGTGCATTTGCAGGAGGCTTTGCCATTTTAAGGGCTATTACAAAAACAGTTAGGGGTGAAGAGAGTGCACTTGCAATGTAAAATTGTCACAGCATGTAATATAATCTTGCCACATTTCCCTTTCACTGTCTTTTTCATGGTTGGATTAGGTTTCACAGAGTGTGTAATGAAGCTGAAACGAGAAAAAGAAAATATGTCACTTAGGGCTGCAACTAATTATAAGTTTCATCACCTATAAATGAATCTGCAGATTGGTTTATTGTTTTATCGATTGTTTGGTCCATAAAACATCAGAAAGCAGAAAAGAGCCAAGGCGACATCTTTAAATGTTGTATTTTTCCACAAGTTTCAGCGCCTATGGTTAAAAAAGTTAAATAACACAGCTTCTGTGTCTGAAAAGTAATACTGCATTCTTTCTAATGGCGCCTCCACTGGTTTCAAAAAGAAGTCAGATTGTATGTAAGCCCATGAGAAAATTACCCTATTTTTCACTTGATTAATTACCACAATAAACAGTTTTCTAATGAATTCACTCAATCACTAGGTGATGTTCATTTTGTAAATTATGGTCCCAAAGCAAGGTTTGCTTTGGGGTGTGGCTTCCCCGTGATTGAAGTCACTACCACGGCTTGTCCGTGGGTTCTCAGTCATACCCTCTAGTCCAAATATGGTCGCATCCGACTCCAAAAAAACAAGATAGCCATAATGCAGTACTCAAGGCTTCAAAACAGCAGCGCACAAACCCCTGGGTGACGTCACCGCAGCTTCATAAAGTATTTATTATACAGTCAATGGTAGAGAATATGCATTCAATGAGCTGTAGCGAGCAGTGGATCATATCTTTTGGGTCGGGAGAGTGAAAAGAAATATCAGAGGTCATAAGATGATCGACAATATGTTTACAGTGTCCCGTGTGTCCCACAGTTTACCTGTTTATTTATACCCTCCACTTAACAAGTCAGTTTCACTTCATGTGAACTATGGGTGGTTTGGGTTTTTCAGTAACCAATGCTTTTTCACACAAAGTGACTTTATAATGACAAGGACTAAAAAAATCATTGAGTATTCATCTGATCCAAGGGTTGTGGAGGGTTTGAAATGAAAATTTAAAGCTAAATGAACTGTGAGAAAAGCATCCTTGAGCAAGACACTTATTTCCAGCCTGCATGAGGGGTGCAGTTCGACAGCAGAGAAAAGGAGAATATCTCAGTGAGAATTAGCGGGGTAGCAGGGGGGAAAATAGCAAGAGCCAAACATTGCAGCTTGTATGGCGTTTCAACAGCAGTTGAAAACGGATAAATATTACATAAATTAGATTATGAGAATGATTAAATTAACAAAAAGGTTTTATGAGAACAAGATTTTCCTTTAAGAAAGGATCAGTGTGACTTTCTCTGAGGACAGGATCATTTTGTGGTCTGCCATTTCAACCTGTACGGACACGAATGAGACTTGACAGGCCACAGATCAGTCTGTACAGTAACCCCTGAACCACATCAGATATGTTGGCTTTCTAACAGCAGCTTGTTCACTCTTAGATTGCCCTTTGGAATATTCCTCAAGGGGTATGACGAGCAGAGAAAAAAGAAGAAAAAAAAAAAAAAAGAGTGAATGTTTCTATGTTTGTAAAGGCTAATAAAGTTAACAACGCAAGGTACTGTTGAGAGTAACTATAGAAATATTCTATTTGTGAAAACGCCACTTTATTCATGTTACTTTTAGGCCTACAATTAAAAAATATCTCAGCAAAAAAATAAAAAATAAATAAAAATATCTCAGCACCTCCTCTTTTTTAATCGCATGACAAGCCACCCCGTTCTCATCACAGGTCGTCACATACAGAAGTTTTGCCATGCGCCCCTCGCGTCCTATCCAGATGCACAAGACGTCAACGGCCGACGCGCTAAGCCTTCTCTTTAGATTCCCTTTACATTCATTCATTGAGCAATACCCAGATCCTTTTTCCTCCAGAGTTGGTGAAAACTATGTGTAATTAGGCAACTGTTTGCTGACATGCCAGTCGTAAAGACTAGCACTATGATAGCTGTTATTTATCTGAAAATGTGAGTGGCCAAAATGGATTAAAGCAACTTTAAATTAGTTGTTTCACATTAACCCCAATCTTTACCCTTCTTTAGCTGTAAATTCTATTACTTCCCTATACCTTTTAGCTAAACTGTTATTATGTTGAATACTAAAATAATGGCTTAATCATTTTGTGTTAATATAACATGACAACTTGTCAGTGAGTTAGTGTATTAATACCGCATTTTAGGAATTATGGTCATAAATGTAATATCCATTGGCCAATACATCATAAAGGAAACATAAAGCCATCCAGATAATTTGTTCTGTCAACTCAATGAGGGAAAGCGTATGATTAATGTATCTGTAAAAACTTCTCCACCACCTCAAGGTATTCATGTTAAAATATATCTAAATATTTCATGTCAAAATGTTTCATTTGTTTCCGCCCCATATCAAGCCCTGAAGGCAAGATGATCAATTTATGGTTATGTTTAGGCAACTCAAAGCACGTTAGAATTGAGGAATGATCGTGGTCTTTGTTATATATTGATCAAGTCAATCCTGACATGAAAAAAAAAAAAATGGGATGGGGTAGGAACCCTCTGGTTTTCAAGTTATTTACTTTCTGCACTCAGCCATCCACACCAAACTCCTTCACTGCTGAACAATATCACAATACATGTATGGGAACAAAATGATTCTGTAGAAAGTTCCTCAAAAACATATGAGCAATGCAAAGTAGTTGCACAGGATCGGAATTTGTGGAATACGGGGTTGCAATGCATTTATTTATTTTGTTTTGCATTTAAGAGCGTTCATACTGGTCCATTGGAAAAAGAAAACTGTGGGGCATACAGACTGGCATCACATTGCACACAATTTGTTTCTCACAACAGACCAATAAATATTGACTAGAGAGTGGTGCTTCACTGCATTAATTACAATCTGTGACGCATTTGACTTTGAGCAGAATGGTCTCCTGTTATATACACTCGCACGAAAAGCACCCACTTTTTACAGATACGCCTAAGCATTTGGTTAAAGCACTGCATTAGAGAAATGGCTGTCAGATGCATTATACATTATGAAGTTATCACTATCTGCCTAAAAAACAAAACAAAATGGTAAACACTTGTTACTTTTGCACAAATTTCAACAGCCTTATATAATGCTGTAACCAGCTAAAAGCCACATAAATGCCGGGGTTTGTTTTTCAAATAGGGTAATATAATCACGTGTTTAAAGAGCATGAGAGTGGAGACTGCTCAGAGTAAACACATTATGCGGCACTGCAAAAGAATCAATCCCCAATATTAAATCCTGAAAAAGTGGCTTTCAATTAAAACATGTTCATGAATGTCTGAGCAAAGTTTTAGCAGTTGTAAACAAACTTACTTAAAGTGTTAAGCCTCATTCACATCCCTAACATCTCCCCACACACAGTGCTTCATTATCCTCTCGCCGTCAAAGAGGACTTAGACGAGATACAAGTGTGTACACTGTGACCTGATTGGAGCCAGTCAATTTGCTAGTTTATTAAATCCCCGCGGTGCGCTGGCATAATGATTATTTGGTGAATTTGTGTCGCACAGCCAGGCATCCTCTGCCACCAGCAGGGTCAGCAAAGGGCGCCGTCATTTGTTATCAGTATGCACATCCAACAGTCTGGTCATCAGCTGACATGAGAGACAAATGAGGGATTGTGCACAGCCATTCATTTATTGATGACCTCGTACTTTTTCAGAGCATGGACAGAAATACATTACACTCAGTGTTCTGAGGGTTGTTATGAGGAATTTGAACTATAACTGTGCCCTTGTAAACACCTACTAGCTGCACAGATTACGGTATGGGTGGAGGCAATGTGATTCGGTGTATTGCTCAAGGACACTTCAGCAGAGCAGGACAACACAAATGATATATTTTGGTAGGTGTTATGGTGAGATATGATGATGTAGGATGTGGTGAGAGTTTTTATCCAGACTACAGCAGATCCAGCGGGTTGTACCGAGCTTTAGCTAACATTTATCTCGCTTTTACATGAGGTCATTATTTATGCATTAAGATATTAAAAGAGTGGCACATACCTCTCATTGCTCACTAGCATTTAGTTAAATTTACTGACAACAGCTGCATACTTGTCGTCGGAAAAATGACAAACTGCAGATAGTCTGACAATGGTTTGGTATGAGTGACAACATTTAATTAAGTTAGCATGAAGTTAACGCTCTCGTTGACAGCTGCTTCAGCAAACATTAGCTTCACAGGCTGAAAGGATGAGCTGCAACTTCAAATACCAGAGGTCCAGTGTTTAAAGGGAGGAGCTTAAATGTTATATAATTTACTTGGGAAATTATATCTATTTACCAGCTGTCTGTCATTTGCATGACACCTGACAGTTATGACACTGACGACAGGCAATTTAAAAAAAAAAAGAATCTTGCTGACTTTATGACTAAAATCATATTTTAAAAAAATAGGAAGATACAGTATACTGTACTTGCATTACTGCAAATCATTAATTCACATTTACATTACCACAGAGATAATAGTTCTGTAATAAAAATAACAACGCACGAAAAGCTTTCGTTGTGTAGAACAGACGGAACTGTCTCATTAAAAACAAAACAGGCAGAAAATGTTAACCTCTAGTCAGAGCATGTAGGCAACACCAAGGTCCTGACATATGTGACTCCAGTCTGCATCATTTGAAGGGCATCATCCTTCGATGCATGCATAATGAGGTGCACACACTGTAAAAGGATAACAGACGTACTTGGACGTAGCTGACATGATCAGATTGTCATTGCAGATGGATCAAAGCCTCACTATTGCAGGAAAACACAAGCCTGTGAAAAGAAAGCAATATAATGGAAAGTGTCCTCCACCAATGTGCTCTCTTTGTCTGCCTTCTGACATCTCTGCTGCTCATGCTGAATCGAAATGCTCACAGCCACTTATGTCCTACATGGTTTGAAGCACATTCACTCTTGGACATGCATCTCTTTTTCAACAAGCTATACTGCATTTCCTATTTCTGGCATGGCTTTTTCTTTGCTTCCTAAACTCAGAATGTCCATCCAGTACCCATCTGAAGTTTCCCATTAAAGCAGCCCAGAGTCCTGAGGGAGAAAGCAGAGTGTGGCAAACAACAGTCAGAGGCTCAAAGCTCACTTGGCGCACCGAGTTAAGCTGGCCCACAAGGCCTGTGAACGAGAACAAGGGGATGCAAATCGGAGCAGACTACTACAAAAACACTGCCAAAAGTTTACATGGCACATAAACAATGTCACATTCCCTCACACCAGCTGACACTTTGTTCAATTAAGTTCTTTGAAAGTCAGTAGACGTTGAGCAGGTACATAAGGCTGTGTGGAGAGCTGCTGATACTGGAATACAGAAGTATCTACAGGAGCAGCAGCAATGAAATTTTTATGGCCAACCTGTTGTCATGCAAACAACAAGTGTAATGCATTCATGGCTGAAGATCTGACGTAACTGAATCTGCCATAAGGCAGAGTTTTCTTGCACAATGACCGATTTAAACCGTGACCTTTAGCAATATCTCAGGAAAGGCGAGCTCCTTTGTGTCACCATTTATTGACATTACATTATTTGTGACATATTTATGGAGAAAGCAATCTAAAGGCCCTGAGCAGGATTTGTAAGTCCTCTGTAAAATTAGGGTTGAAAATAATTTTTCTGTTGGTATTTGATCGTCTACTCAAAATCTGCAGCTACCACCATGTTTGCAACCAGGCCCCCTGCTGGCCATTTGGGTGCCCTAGGCATAATTGCTTTGTGGTGCAGCCAATTCAAATAATTCATCATTAACATTATGATAAAAAAAAAAGATTAGGCTGTTTTGGTGCCCTACGCACAGTGCGTTATGTGCGTGTATGCAAAAGTAGCGCTGTTTCCATCTGCACAGCTCCTGTGTCTCCTGGAAAGTTACCACAGCTTAAGTTGATTTCATGTATACATGTGGAGATGTGCATATTTATCTTTTTCGCACTCAGCTGTCAGTTAGAAAACTCCCCTCTTTTGAAATATGGAGATGTAGCAACATCACCGGAAGTATCCTTGGCAAAGATCACAATTGCTGTCTGGTGGTAATGATCATCAGAAATCTTTATGCACGTCAAGTCAAACACTCATTTCTGTCTGCACCCAAGGTGTAGACCTGCTGAAAGACCTGTATCCATCAGCAACGTTATGGAGGTGTTGTGTTATCACCTGCTGATATGCACTTCCTCCCCCTGCACCGTATGCTAATTGCCGCGCTGTGACAACACTTTTACTCCTGGTGGCATAAACAACTCGTGAACATTTTATGAGAAGCTATTTGAGGCATAAGAGCTTTTTCAACCCCTTGGAGTCGAAATAACGCACTATGTTTAAAACATTTATAACTTCCCTTCCACCTCAATGAGTCTGTTCCATGGTGCTTCCTCTGAAATGCAAAGTACAAGTTCTAAAAAAAGACATGTCATGTCTGGTCTTATAACTAGTGAGTTCACACCTTTTTTTGTCAAGAGCAACTCACCGTGCGACTGTAGGTGAACAGGAAATTATTTTAGAATCGATTTCATAAGGCATGGCTGGATAGTTTTGCTTCTAATTTGCACGGTGCTGTTTTTCTCTTTTTTTCTTTTGCCATTTTCATTTTGTTTAATGCATTTAATCTCACTGTATGCGAACATGTGACACATCCTTGGTATCATTAATAAAGGGTAAGGCCTATTCCTTTTAATGAAAGCTGAGCTCTGCAGCCGGCTGATCTGAAACCTTGCCAGCTTGTATCTCTGTATCTCTGCTTTCTAACCATAAAAAATGAAACGCTCACAGTGAAGAGACAGCATTCGCATCCACAGTTTAGACATTTTACCTCTTAAACGAGACGACTGAACAGTGAAATGCTATTTCCCCTTTAACAGTAAAAGCGGCCACAGTAAAAGGTGCAAGGGTCAGAGCCAAACCGTGCTGACAGGAGTAGCAGCATAAAATACTCCTGTGTGCCTGAAATGATCAAGATAGAAAGGTGTGGGAAAGGGGAAATGTATTATATTTTCGCAAGACAGAAACATTTCCAGTGCAGGTATAAGAGGAAGATATGTCAAGGGGGATGTTTACCACTGAATATTCATCTTGTAGCGCTCTACAAACACAACTGACAGCACATAAATAGACCGAACAGAACAACAAGATCAGGTCAAGTCCAAGTTATTCATAAAATGCTGGCCTTTCTCAACCATAACCACTTTGCAGAGTACAAAGGACATAGTGTAAATACAAATTAACACTATATGAATATACCGATCAGTTACAACATTAAAACCACTGTCAAGTGAAGCGAATAACATCTCGTTAAATTTCAATGGTCTGCTGGGAAGCTTTGGGTCCTGGCATTCATGTGGATGTAACCTTGACATGTACCACCCACCTAAACATTAATGCAGACCAAGTACATCCCATTATGGCAACGCCACTCCCCAGTGGCAGGATCCGAGGTTCAGAGCTGTTTTGGCAGCATGAGAAGGACCTATACAATATTAGGCATGTGGTTTTAATGTTGTGGCTGAAGGGTGTATACTGCATGTTCTCCAACTCGTCAGGGGTTCATAAAGATATTAATAGCCACACCACCATGGCTTTCCTCTACAGTAAGAGTAATTAGGGCCATTTGACACTGTTCCACAAAGAAGATGAATAAAAACATCAAATCTTTGTTTTCCCCACAAGGTTCTGTATTTATGCAGAAAATACAGTCTGTTAATTATGTAAACACTTTGTACAGAGACTTAAATTACATCCATTAATCTCTCAAATGTGATTTCTGATGCCGTATTAAGTTATTTATTTCTAGCTTTACTAATTGCATGTCTGCCTCAAACATGCTGAAAATGTTGCCTTGTGAAGATTATCCCACTAGGCCAGATGTGTGCATGTGTATATTACCAAGGCGCTGGTTACGATCTGGTTCCTGGTTCGCAAAATACCTTTTTTTTAAAAAAAAAACCTTTCATCAATCCTCTATCTTTTTTTTTTAGAGTAATGTAGATAACAGTAATGAAAATGGTAATGTCAGTAGTTTTCTCACCTTTAAACTGACACGGACAATGTCTGGTTGCCTGGTTAATGTGCTCGCTGAAAGCCTGGGTCATAAAGATAGTGTGATTAGTCTTCTCCTGTGAAATGATCAGCTTATAACAGTAATTTTAGGAGCTGGAATCTTCCAGTTAAACTTATCACTTCAATATTTGAAGCTTCTTAATAGCTTTACATTATGATTTTGAGTATTCGGAGCAAGCACTGTAGCTGTGGAAAAAAAAAAAAAAGGGTGCACAGCAAGTAATCAGGTTCATTTAATGTCAGTGTCAACGTCAGATACATTTAATCACAATTTCTCATTTTGTGTGGCTCATCCCTTACTGACTGTATCTACAGGTTGTTAAGATTATTCGGCTGCCTGTCAGCGCTGTTGTCAAGTCAAGTCAATTTTATTTATATAGCCCAGACTCACAAATCACAATCTAGACAGAGTACAACATCCTCTGTCCTTAGACCTTCGAGTCGAGTGAGGAAAAGCTAACAGAACAACAAAACGTGAGTACAGATGCTAATTATAATGTATGTTTGAGTGTTATTTACTGTATAGTTGCTTACAAATGTTCGTCAAATCAAATTGCCCCTTACATAGACAGTACTGGCACAAAATACAGGTGTACTGTGTGTTTTCAGAAACACGTGGGATGCTGCTGTTTCTCCTGTGTGAGCTTTAGTCGCTGCTGTGTTTTTAATCAAAGGCCACATGGATTTGGATGGTTGGATCAATTTTCAATGTCAATAAAAATGAATAAAAACTCATTAAAAAAACAACAAATATTAGTTAAGTCACTATTAACAAAACTGGTGAGCTTAATAAGTTACTTTCAAATACAGCAAAACACATTCCTTAGTCCTAATCATGAATGTGCCATATTTTCAAGACATAATCATAAAAGCAATCAGGTAATCCTTGACAATAATCTAATTACACATATTTCACTCAGCTATTTCCTCCTTTTTTTTGTAATCTGATTATCTAATACTGGCTACATGTAATTTGTTCTACTCACTGTAATTTTGAATAGCCACTTGCTTAGCTACATGTTATGTGTTATTACTGCCGAGTTGTAGGAGACACAATGTGGCTGAGACATCAGCTAATGGAATAAAATCTACACTGTATACTCATCACTCTAATCCACCTTCTTTTCCCTTGTTGCTCTACTTGTTACTCCCTTTTCAGGTTTTTCAATACACTGTGGTAAAGACAGTGAACTCAACACTTACGTTTGCCTCAGCAGATGCTAGAATATTTACATTTATTCGATTTCTGCAGTGCCTACGTAGAGGTTACCCTTACTCTGCGATGGAGGTGATGTAAAAGAAGAAAAAAAATTAAATTAAAATAATTGCAGTAACAAGACTGAAGGAAATGTATTACTTCCAACCTTTTACAGCATGAGGGTGTGTGTGTGTGTGTGTGTGTGTGTGTGTGTGTGTGTGTGTGTGTGTGTGTGTGTGTGTGTGTGTGTGTGT
>JBBPCS010000204.1:13012964-13043705 GCA_037974645.1 Hollardia meadi
CCCCCCCCCCCCCCCCCCCCCCCCCCCCCCCCCGACGGCATTTGACTGACATCATCATTAACAGGGTATTTTATTTATGATGTACTGATAAGGCTAACAACTTATTCTTTCTTTTCTTACTTTTGGCAAAAAAGTTAACATCCAGGGAGCCTCTGTGTTGCCCAATCCCGCTCCTCTTTTAGCATGAAATGGTTCGATCCTGCCCCCAAACCAGGCATGAATGGTATTTCCCAGCAGTGTGAGTGAGGAGTGCCGGAGTGCCACAAAGAACGGTGGGTATATTGCGCGAGTGGTGGAAATGAACTGGTTAGTTTAGTCCACAGTGAAATAGGCTACTTTTGCTCTCTTAACATCTTCACAGAAAACACTTAACACTCCTCTTTTAGCCAACATTTAATCAGTGCAGGCAAATTTTTTAGCAAGCCTTTCATACTAAATCAGCTGTTCCTGCCCCCGCCTGGTGCCGTGCCAAACAGATGCAGCTTCAGGCTCAGCAGCCCTGTCTCCCCATCCCCGTACCCCTCCCAATGAACCAGCGCTACTCCCAACTGAAGGAGGTGAGCAGCGTTGTGCTGAGTGACATATCAGTTGCTATAATTGCAGGGGATCTGTAGGAATTTATTTTTCATTATGAAAAAACAAAACTCCTTTTCAATGAAAAGAATTCGGTGACTCCATATAATGAGCAGCCCATTGTCTGTATTGGATGGTGGACAGTTTGAGTGACTCAGTCTGGATTATTAGTATTTTTAGTTGGTATGTGCAATTGCAACCTGTTGCAGATCTGATTATTTTATTAAATTATTCTAGAGATAATGCTAATTTATTTTCATTGATTTGGTTAATGTATATTTAAGTCCTATTTATTTTAAGTTATTCATTATTTGTTGAGGATTTTCCACTCAAGAATTTTACCAATAAAATTGCATTTAGACTAAAGTACATTTCAGTCTCCCATCAAACACTGAATTACAGTGAATGCACAATTTTTCATGCATGCCTGCACAGTGTTAAATTTTCACAGCTCATTATCTGTAAATATCCTACAGAAGTAAGTGTTGGTCTACAAGAGAGTATCAAGCCTGCAAAGGTAGTTACTTCAAGTTTAAAGCTTTGAATAGGTCTATTGGGTTCTAAAAAAAAAAAAGTGTGTTTACGGCAATTGCACTGGGGTGGTGCAGCCAAAATGTGATATCTTTTCATGGGGCCCAGAATGCCTGGCGGCGCCCCTGAATACGGTGTTTAATACATGAGGAAGTGAGACACTATTTACACCACCTTCAAAGGTGCTGCTGGTTGAACGAGAGCTACTTTAAGAAGATATGTCGGCTTAATTCAGTTGACATTGCATCACAATAAAATTGATACACCACATCAAGTCACTTTGTTTTTTAGTTTTTTGTCATTTTCAGCACTCACCTCTGCTCTTGTTTCAGACCACCCTCTGCCTTGTGTATCTTCCCGCCAGTGTGATTGTCTGCCCCACCCTAATTAGCTCCACCTGCGTCTTAGTCACCTGTGTATATATAGTCCTATCTGTAGTCTGTTCAGTGCCAGTTTGTCTTTGTTCTATAGTGTCAAGTGTGCCAGCAATTCGATCTCCTAGTGTTTATGTCTTCCTGTTTTTTTGACTCCTCATGTAACTTTGCCCTCGCCTTACCCTCTTGGATTTGTTTGCCTCCACCGACCTTTTGTGTACCGAACCTGACTTTTGGCAAGTGAAGCTGTTTTTTGACTTTTCCCCTAAAACCTTGTCTCCTCAGTCATGCATTTGAGTCTTCTTCCTTGTAGCCCAGTTACAACACACATATAGTACACTCTCAGTGTAGTGCAACAGAGAATAATGTGAAAGCAGGGTGGAGGAAAAATAATTAGAGCACAACCAGGAAAGCTTTTGAGTTAAAAAGAGGAGAGCTGCCTCTAAGATTTGTGTCTTGGTGTCAAACTACCTCTGGAATACTAAAGCGGCTGGTTAAAGAATCAGGATTTGTTTGCCGAGACGTTTTCTTATATAATGCAATAAATAGTGCTTTTGAGGTCAGTTGGTTTTATGGTATATAAAAACAATTAATGGGTCAGTTCAGCCAAATTACAGAAAAAACACCTACTGGAGTTAATAAAGTTTTTGCTCAACGGTTTTCAGAACTCCCCTGAAAGTTGTGGCGCCATTCCCAGTATAAACTTGGGTGTTTTATACATCCAGTTGCGACTTTAATTAGGCAGACTGATATGCAATCCAATACACTGCTCTGCCATTAAATCTAGTTTTATGATGCCGAGAGGTTTTAATTCAATTACACATTTTAGCATTGTCATAGTTAGTGGTGGTGTTTTACTGGACTGTATCATATTCAGAGGTGTTTCTAATATTCTGCCTCTCTCATGTATATAAATGGGAAGGGAGAAAAACTTAGAAACAAATCACCTCTCAATATAATGTAGTGTAGTGCACCACCTTTACTTGTGACCTCAGTAATGAAAATATAATTCAAAAACGTAATGTTATAAACTTCATAAAGATCTGTTACACATGTTGATAAAGAAATGTTCTATCTATCAAAGAAAACTTAAAGGGGTGAACACAGACTCAGGAAAGATACATTTTATCCCACATATTTGAAAGCATTCTATTTCTTAGCCCAAAATATAGGATCTGGAGCTGTTGCACAAAGTATTGACACAACAATGGTGCAATGCCACACATGCGTAAAGATAAGCTTAACAAACTGTGATCTGGTCCTATGTAGACTGAGGGTGGTGTTCAATGTCAAGGAAGGATCCTCAAACGGCTGAATTTGAAGGATCCTACGTCATCGAATGCTGCTGACGGACTGTTCTGATGTCCATGATCCTCCAAAGGGCAGAATTCTTCGCACGGCGAGTTTTCAAGGATGCCCGTGTGTGTCCTCGCCACGCCTGAAAAACCCGCAATCCTATGCGCATGAGGGTCTTTTAAAAATTGCGAACCCTTTCAATGACGCAATGACCAAGGCTGAAAAATGATCGCTTTCAACTTAAAATAAAATAATTGCTTCAATTAAACTCAGGGCATGTGAGGTATAGGGCTATTTTTAAATATTTGGAAAGCAGTGGACTTAAGAACCCGTTCCGATCCACACTCCGGGTCAGAAGGTGGCGCTAATGCACCTTAACCCACAGGGGCAAAAGTAGAACTCTTCGTTAGTTATACTTTGTCAGGAATGTTGGCTTGGAGCTTACTTCTTGGACACTTTGTACAATAAATCCATAATGATGAATCAGATGTCTTCTGTGGTTATTTATACATTTGATTTTGTGTTTAGAACAGTTAGCAAGGTTATTAATTGTCCCATGATGCCTTGAGAGAGTGTGTTGACCAATCAGTGTTCACGTCTTGTCCACCGATCAGATGCTGCGCTTCTGCACCACTGATCTTCAGCACAATACACAGTGAACTAACATGTTGTTTACCAGATCGTATGTTTATTGATCTATACTATCTGCACAGCACTGAACATGAGGCGCAGCATAGCCTAAATGTAATCAGTAGTGTGTACAAACCTCTTGTGCCCATTTAGATAATGTTGTAAGGCGTGTGCACACAGCGCATAAATCATTCTTATGGATAAATATTTTTTATTCAGTTTTTTCATGTTTATTTTGGCTCTGGACATGGAAACGGACTGTGGGTACAGACTGGAAGCTCTGTGTACAGCCAAGAATAAGAATGATGCAATGATGCACACTCGGCTAGCCTCCGGATCCTTGACATTGAGAAACACCCTGAAATTCAACACTGTCCAGGCAGGGGTGGACGTTGGACTGCTTCGACTCTCTCTTCCCTTTGGTACAAAGCATCCCGGCCTGCTATCTCTGCAGTTTACTAAGATCATATTACAAGATTTGAAGTTTATATCTCTTTACCTTCTTAACACACACCATTTCCCAGGTAACTTTGGCTGCAATGAAGCTAAACTCTTGCATAAGATATCCCCAGTGCATGCATTTAGAAAACATCTCTCTGAATAAATCTTGTTCAAAAGGTCAAAATGTGTTTGGCAATTGTGTCGATTCAACAGCTTCGCATCGCTCCCGGCTCCTCGCTCAACTCTGATACAGTCCAGTGATGCCCCCACCATCTGTTCCCTCTGCCTCCATGCCCTTCTCTTTCTAACCACTTCTCACCCCACCCAGTGCCACTGTGTTTGCTTTTCAAACCCATGCAGACATGGCTAAAGCTGACAGAGACAAATCTTAAATATAATAGTTAGTCTGAAGATGACAGATTGCCTTGAAATAAGAGGAAATATATTTTTTTCCGTTATTGTCACTGCAAATTTTTTTTATCCTTGATAGGATGAATGGAAGTGTTATCTCGTGAACAGAAAGGAAAGGGCGCTTATCGGAAATGTGTACTGAAGTACAACAATCCGACTAATGTCTCTTGATGAAACACTGCTTTCCTCAAGACCCCATCTGCCAAAACAGTCAATTTATTTCCTTGTCTGGCCCTAATCGATCCCTCTGTTGCTACTCTGGTGTTTTGAAAACAAATCAAACCAAAAACAGAGCGTGCTACTCGTAAAATCCAGGTTTCTTGAAATACAACTTCATAGAAGTGGCACATTTTGCTCGTGGTGCCTGCCCTGTACTGCTTGGTCAATGAGCAATAAATTATCTTCATTTATCATCTTTTACTTACTTTTACTAAACTTTTACTAAAATTACGCGCAAACATCCTCACTTCATGCAAAGCTCATCTTCATCTTTGCTCAGCTGTGCCTCACACCAATCTGATGCAGTCTTTAAAGAGACAGTCCACACAGAGGGAGTGATAATGATTCACCAAGTATATTTCAGTGGGCAGAAACACAACAGTGACGATGACAAAGAGTCATCTGATGCAGGTAGAAGGTGCCACTGTGATAAGTTCTATATTTGGAAAAAGCACAATGTCCCTCTTGTCACGGACAGCAAATGAAAAAAGACAGCGATCAATACCTTGTGTCGGAATCTCACGACTGGTCGATAGGGCGGCGACCTGAATCCCTCCTTGTTGGGTCTCCCGTTGGCGCCGAGCACAGCAAGCCCCAACAATAGAATTGCCGCCGGCCACCATCTGGCTGTCTTCATTGGTCTTTTCCTGTCAAAAACCAAACATAAAATGGTGAGTGCTCTTCTCCAGCACACTGGAGGTTCTATACCGGTTTGGCAAGACAATGCATCAAGTCCGCCGTAATTAGTGTAGACAATGGGAACCGCAAAATTGTCCCTGGTTTAAACTAAAGCTATCAATACGTGCCTTACACTCGGCAAAGAGATTAGATCTCCTTTTGAATCTATTAAGGGGAAATAGACGTCATGAGAAAATCAAGATAAAGAAGACAAAGAGCCAATATATTAAGGCAATTAAAGTGAGGGCTTTGGATTAATTAGGCTGAGTGTCTTAGTCAAGCTACTGTGATGTAGTGGAGAGATTACATCTTAAACAGTTTCCCCACACCCTCACAGCAATGCTGGCCAAATATATTTGTTTAACGGGGTAAGAATGTTCACATTTCACCCGCAATATAATAGTATTTTAAAAATTCATTGTGCTGAGTTTGACCTTTTGCATGACATTAATTAAACAAAACTGTTTGTAGGGGGAAAACATACCCTCTGAAAATGCCTGTGTACCAGAAACCTCAATATTCATGGAAGTAAATAAATACAAATACAAAAAAGAGAATATATGTTAGCACGTGCTTCCTTATTGCCTAACACAAGGTTTAACAAACATAAACATGTGCGCACAAGCTTTATGTCAAAAAAAAATGTTCTTATCTTTTTCCCTCGTCTTCATCTGTATTTATGCCCTCAGTTCCTTGAGCAGCACGTTGCAAAAATCCTGTCTGTTAAAAGCACTTTATAAATAAATGTGACTTGACTTTTCACAAGCGAACACCGAGTTGTACTTGTAAGCCATCTCGAGCCAACAGTGCCTGCTCATCAGCCTCCAGCGGCGGGAGATGACTGACAGCTGGATGGTGACCCCGCTTCCTTGTTCCTCTGAGGTGACACTGAGTCAGACAACAATGGCACTGTTGTGGCAGCTCTGCAGGCCCACATGCTATTCAATGGAGGTCAGGAGGTCGGCTGGCGGAGTGGCGTGTCACTGAGATGTATCGGACGAAGAGGGAACATTAAAACTTTATTTTGGTGACTTTATGTGACTTTCGTTGCCGTCACGAGTTGCATGACACCTACAGACTTCCTGCACATTTTCTTTGAAACGCAATCCCCTTATGTTAAACCAAACTTCTTTTCTGGAACAGATATGAAGGCCTTGTGCACTGTGTGTGATGCATGCTGATGGATATTTAAACTTTTAATTAGAAGAGGACCAGTAGCTGTATGTACATAAGTTTCTGCCAGATTCAACACCCAATTTCCAGACTTTTTCTTTAACCTTTAGAGATGCTGGCATTTAAAAATGCCTCTTCTCCTCACACTCTGAGACAGCTTTGATAGAATCTCCTTCTAGACAAATTACACCCACCGCCAGACAGCCTACGAACCCGTCCTGAAAAATTTAACGACGCGTTTAAGTCACATTTTCATAACTGAGACACAAGCTAGCTAATTAGAATTGATATTCAAAGAAAATATGAAAAAGAAGATATGCAACAAAGATGCAACATACAAACATGGTGCTACTGCTTCAAGCCTTGGTCTTTGGTGTATTTTCCTGAAGAACAAAGCCTTTAGCTTTTGCAGATGAAATGTCTGTGGGGTACTAAAAAAAACTAAAAGTCTTATTTATTGCCTCTTTAATGTGATCATATTTATTCTCCTATGCATTTCTATACTCCCCGGATCCAGGTACGAACCCTGCCTGCAGCTGCTGCTGCTCCACTTCCCTGCTAACACAGCCACACTAGGTGGATTACCATATCTGCGAGCACAGTCAATCAACTTCTGTGCAGCATCCCAGTGTTAAATGGGTTATTAATCGACAAACTTTTGGAGGATGCTGTGTCAGAGACATATGCACAGTTTTAAGAAGTTTAACTGTGTCATACAACGCAGTTCTTCGTAGACATTGAACTGATTGTGATCAGTCACAACTGCAACACATACAAATAACTTTAAAGGTCCTGCACATTTAAATTGCGCCTGTGCCACATCAGACTGTCAAAAAAATAAATTAAAAAAAATCAGACTCTTTGTAACCATTGGTGAGTTAGTTTTCTTGTCACTGAGTCTATTTTCATTTCATCTTGTGCACCAATAGTGTTAACAGAGTTTTGGCACAATGACAGACTACACAGATCATTGTGAAAAGGAAACACTCATTTAGTACTACTGTTTAATTGAATTGCTTTTCTAAGAAGTGTTATATCATATTTTGTTCATCTCATTCATATCAACGAGGGTAGACTTAATATTCTAAACATCTCTCAGCGCCACTAGCTGCAGCCTCAACAGTGACCATAAAGTTAAATCAGCACGTCTCTAAAACTGTTTTAACAAACACTGAACATTACAGTATAACCGTCATGGAGCCAGGACTTATTGCAATGCTGTTGTATTACACTGTATTATTAGTTTTAGCTAGGCTTTCCCTAATTCACTAGAAACTAAGTGTATTATTTATTCACACAGCTAACCCAAATTGACACTGAGGCTACGAGTAAGCTTATAAAAGCATATTCAGTATTTGTGTCAATGAAGTTTTGGCGTTAAAAGCCTATGTCTCAAATAACAAGCACATGTCCTCCCCTGTAACTAGAGCGTACATGATGTCATAAAACCTGAAATTGTTGTTACAGATTAATATTGGGGAAAAAAAGTAAGGACTTTTAGTGTACATGGTCCTTAATTTGAATGACATCACCTATTGTGTGAGCATGTCACCTATAATTGTACAGTATATTTGGGTCCGTTTAGGTGAGAGTGCATGTGTAAGTAAGTACTCCAAGTCATATTTATTAGCCCTGGAAGCACAAGAGACAGAAACAGCCTGGAAGTTTTCTCTGGACCCCCTCGGGGAGTGCCATCATAACTTTGGCTTATGGTTTTAAATTCCCCGCAGCACGTCTAAGCTTAGGCATTGACTTTCAAATGAAGACTACCTATTTCCCACTATGTACACAATGCATCATGTCTTGACAAGCTCACAGCCACTCTCCTCCTAACCCCCCACATCTGTCTCATTCAGCAGATTTTTGCCATTTAGTGCAATGGGCAAGCAAAACAACAGCAATGTCCATACAGCCCGTCTTCCAGATACTGTATACAGTATATCACCTGACTGCTGCAACATACTGGGAATTAACTGGGTTTGAATGAATGCACACATTGTAATTTACTATCAGCTGACATGCATGTTTAATCCAGTCAGAGGTCTGGAATATAGGAATACATGATTAAACATGCCATACATTTTCCTGACATTATGTATGATTCCCCCCCAAAACACCTCAGTTCAGGAATACTCATCTCCCACATGACTATTAGTCAGCTTAGACTAATTCTGAATTATTGCTGATAACTGTTCAATTTACAGCTTTCTAATTACAGTCAGCCTGTCTCAAATGTAATTAAACAAAGCCCTGGAGAAATCAGGAATTCTGAATGTGGTTGATGTTCCATTGGGAACACTATGTTTCCTCTGCTTTTCCAGTAGACAGTACAGTATGAGCTACAGAATAGTCTAGACAAGAGTGAGAGCAATTGCAACAACATATGGTGCAAGTTAAGATTTCAGCCTTTTGCAAAAGGGCAGCAACAACACTCAGCCAACGCTTCCCTCAAGCATCTGTTTGCAGTGCTAGCTCCCATGTCTCCTACAAAGTTTCTCACAACAGCTAAAGATTTTTGATTATTTCTCAAAAAAGTGAAAAACCCAAGCCTGAACCAAACGCGTAGTTTTATAAACTTAAGACTATCATGAAATTCTGTTTCTGCAAAGGGTTCAAATTTTCAAACTAGCAGGAACAATCTCACGCTCTCCCTTCTTAGATACCCATGAACAACACATTACTATCAACCCGAACGTTGTGTGTAAAGCTCGCCGGTTAAGTCTAAGTCTGAGGCAGCAACAGAGAAAAGTGTGCAATCCACCCAAACAGATACCAAATAACTTTACCCTGTACGATTCAGCTGTCTGGTGCGCACAGGATGTGACAAACAGAGAATTAGGACTGAAATTCAAACTCTCGTCAACCAGTGATTTCCAACTTTTTAGTCTTTGACCTCTCAAAATGAAGCTATAGCCCTTTTTACACAGAGATTGCATGATATCGCCGCAATGGAGAACCTTCTCGACACCGCCTTTGTGTATTTACACTGAACACAGCAATGGTGTCACAAGGCGTGATGAGTAACACTGCAGCGTCGGAGTCTAGTGTGACGTTTTACATGCGCAATGAGCAGCGCGCGGAATAACGTGGCAATAACAGTAATTTACTGTCCCTGTTGTGTGGCGGATGACCTCGTCCTCTGCTCAAGGGGTAAGTACGTAGCTCCCGAGCCTTGCTTTATCTCCCCAGTTTACAGACATTTTCGGTTGCTTTTCTTCTTCTTTGAGTTAGCTGCTCACTGCTGCTATAGCTGCTTTTTAATCTCCCGGTTGTGGGTTGCACAAATAACATGTTGACAAAATGTCACAGCCCTGTCTCGTCCTTCCACCTCACCGGCTCACTCCGTTTATACAGTCGTCAATTTGGTGCTGTTACTTCTTCCGCTGCCATCTCAGAGGCAGAACAACTTTGACCCCCCCATTACGCCTCCTTAACGTTGAACAGGCTGTATGAAAGGGACTAATGTCTGCTTGTGAATCCTCATCGTCAGTTTAATAATTCTATTGGTTTGGTATTAGTTGAGTGAGAGAGTGGTCACAACTAATCCTTGGTTTATTCAGATTTTCAGAGCTCCAAAGAACTCAAAGTAGCCAGTAATTTACAAGAAAAAACAAATAATAGATGAATGACTATAGCATTTAACTTCTCTTTTTTTTTATCTCTGGGTGTCACGTCTTTAAATGCTAGACATCCTGTATATGAAATAAACAAGGTCACACTCCTGCCACATTAGCTTATCTCATTCTTATTCTGCCACAAAACAAACTGATGACAGATAGAGAGACATAGCAGAAAATGCTTCAGCTTCCCTCACAGGTAATTTAAAAATCAAAGCCTGTTCTGCAAGATAGACAGTTTTCTTTACACCAACGTTATTCAGAATAGTTTATTTAAACGCAAGTTTTGCAAACTGTGTTAGAGACCTGTGAAGTGTTGAAATAACACGAAGAGTCATTCATCATTTTATTTTTTCTGGCAGCAACTTTTCAGCACTTGGTAGGCATATCTTTGTTTTAAAGTATGAAGTGTACAAGCAAGAAAAATAACTTTTTTTTTTATTTGTTCATTGTTATTTATTTACTTTGCTGAGCATGCATGTGGTTATATTGTAATCACCCTGCTTCAAAGTCTGCCAGTCTGCTAGTCAGATTTACACCATGGGAGCGGTCCAGTACAATCAGAGGTGTTATCCAGCTGCTTACCAGTTTAAGTACCTTTCTTAACAGTTCCACTGTAGTATGGTGGAAGTGATGCCATGGGCCACTCGACGTTTTTTGGTGTCTTTAAATAATTCTATATTAGTTTGACTTCTGAAGATTTTTTGAATTATGTGAATTAATTAATTAATGCCTTTTGTTATCATGCTAACTTCCATCATCAATACATGCAAGTATCCTCTATCAGTGAATAACATTTAAGCTAATGATATTTTGAAAAATAAAGCAAAGTCCATTCTAACATACAGTAGTTGCTCATGTAAGTATAACCTATTGGCACAATTTTCAGCTGGTCAGTGCACTTAATCCGATATTGTTGGCTATTATGTGAAGTGGTGGAAGTGGAAAAAAGGACTTTCATTACTTCAGATAATTAAATAAAACTAGCAGTACCACAGTGATAGAAATAGAAATAAGCAAAAGCCATGCATTAAAAATCTCACTTGAGGAAAAGTACAAAACTATTAGCGACAAAATGTATTTCATGTAACAAAAGTAAAAGTGGTCAGTAATAATGTTTGGGTAATGTTTGGAAGCCCTGAAAGGCAAGTGAGAAAATAAAATCCATTCTCAAGGTCTAATCTCAATTATTTTCTCTCCTGTGTTTATGACTTAAGAACAGGAAAATGTGTTTAAGTTATGTAATGGTTCTGCGTAACAAAAGACAAAAAGAAAGGAAAAACACTGCAGGGGGTAGGGTAGGAGTATTAGGATTTCGGCTAGGAAACGGGTAGGCCTGCCTGTATTGCTTACCCTGGGCTAGATTGAAATAATAGGTGATTTTGCATACTGTATTTTTGGGGTAAGTCTTTTTGGCTGTTGGCTCAATTGTCAGCTCAGTTTTCATGTCACCTCCTTCATGGCCATCACACACGGTATGTTAAAGATATCTGTATCAGCCAATTTTATCTTTCCTAGTAAGTTAATACCCAAAATATTTACTACGTTCAGAGGTTCTTTCACATCAAAAAAATACACTTTAAAGACTTCTCAACCTCGTCCCAAAATGGTTTCAATATTGGACACGTAAAGAGTGTCTAGTTTGCTGCTTGTTCTCCACAGACTAGGTCTACAGGGTCTACTCCCACAACTAGACCCTGCTAACGGGTAACACTTCCCATACTTATCAGGTGTAATCAGGTGTCTCTAAAACTTTATTATCTACAATAGTGAGCTTTTGCAGGATTCTATCGATATTTGAAATATTTTCTTTAGCTTTATTTCCATTTTGAATCAACTGTATTGTATTAAATCATTTTTTTTTTTAAAAATTTATTTGTCCTCTTCTAAATGTCTCATTACATAACTTCTCTAACTTCTAACTCTGTTACTGTTACTGTTTGTAATACCTTTAGTAGATCCAAGTGAGCCACCAACTTCAGCCATTCGGTGCCAGTAGTTGTTTCCTCTAAAGGACCCTTCAGCACTATACGTATGTCAATGTGTAAAGTAACAGCCACACAGCAGGTGCAGGCAAACTCCATTAACCTTAACTGAGGAAATCCAATATGGCGCAGAATTTCATTTCATTTCACGACGCTAAAGTGGTGCTCAGCAATATTGTGCTCAGGGCTGCCACTGGTGGCTAGAGTGTTGCAATTATGGGTAGATACCATCTCTATATATATGGTATAAAGCAGATATACTGTATGGTTCATATATATTATCCATAAAGTATGGGCAATATTAAATGGGAAATCTAAAGAGAAGAATCATCCTCTTCTGCTCCCCGTCAGGGTTACATCTCTTTCCATCTCGCTGGCAAACTCACACAAACCCAGCAGCAAATCTTTTATGATCCGTATATTGGATTTGGCATAGGCTTTTTACGCATAGGGCTTGGGACAAGCAGTTACGAACGCACTGACCCCATTGGCTGGAGAGCTACTGCTGGGGTACAGTGTCTTGCCCAAGGAAACTTCTACATGTGTGCAAAAGGAGGGGGGTGGCGTCGAACTGCCAACCCAGAGCCACTGCCCCCCTGGTGAGAGCAAATAACATTAAAGAAAGAATACATATTGATAAATATTAATTATTGTATCATCAGATTATTTAAAACCATTTAATGATACAGTCATTCGTTTGTTAACCGAGTCTTTTGTCTCCCTTACTTTCAATTTTCATCAAAGTGTATTTATCTATAAAAAATGGAATATTAACAAAACAAAACTAAATTAAAGGCTAAATTGACATAGTTATATGAAGTTTACCCAGACAGCAGAGTCAATTTTATGCAATATCCTCAGATTTTTATTCTATTCAATTAAGTTTCATAACATACTAAATTGTATTCAATATTCTTACATTTTGTCATCAGCAAGGGAAGGTTATGTGTTTCACACCCTAAATTCTTAAATTGTAGTACTGGCATATAAACCACAATGTGTCTGTCTGTTTTAATTGAGCAGACAATTAAGTTTTTTATTGATTGAGTGGAATTTGCTCATGATGCACACTGAGACTTGTCTTTCAGAAGTTCTGAATCTGTACGCTGCAGAATAACCAACAATGAGTAGACTTACCCAACCTTATCCATGTTTTTTAAGCTTCTCTGGTTGGTCCCTAAAGGAGAAAAAATACTATCTTCACCGGACCCACCACCCCTACCCCTGTGCTGCTAAGAAATTGGATTTCTTTAGGGCCCTGTGGACCTTTCTCAACGAGCAGGGATGTCCCAGTTTGCTCTGTAAACCAATGATTTCCTCGAGAGGCTTGTTTGACATTATTCAAATTGTCAGTGAGGTCACTGGAGGCGAAGTCAGCAGATAAACTGCTTTCCCCACCCCTCCCCTCCCCTCTCACATATGCTTCAACTGACACATCCCTGACCTCCTGTGGGCACATGTCTTTAAGCATGCTCAGCGGTATTTCTATGTACAGATCAATTCGGTTGGAATACTACTGTTGGTCTCTGAGATATCTGGAGAGCACTGGAGCATCTGCTATGTTCGCTGCCCAAGCACCCTGCTGAAGCATGTCTTATTTGGCAGCATTATCATGGCAGTTCTCATACTCTTACATTCCCAGCAGCACTGTACACTAATAAAGGACTCATTCAAGTTCAAAGTATGTCCAAAACCACAGGCAACACACTTCCCCCTAGGGTAGTGCTTCCATTTGGTCGTTGTTCTTTCCTTACAAATGCAGAAAATGCTGTGCCAATCACTCAGATGGAGCAGTTCCTTTCAACAAAGGAACAGAGAGATGCTTTTGAATGAAACACATGTCATATTTATGTTATGTCCTTGCGTGGTGAATCGTTTGCAGGAATTCCTCCCATCTTACGGCTGGTTTGCGGTTATTCGGAAGGAATCAAGCAAACGTCAGCAGCCTTTGTACTCCACACATTTAAGATGTGCGTGAAAATGAAACACTAGAGGTTTTGGGAAGTGTATGCTGAGAATGTTTCGTATAAGGTGAGAAAAAGCATTTCACAGTGGGTTTTCTGGTGGTTCTGAAGAAGTGAAAAAAAAAACTTCAGCAACTCAAACAGACCATACTACTGTACATCGCTTTTTGTCTTGCAGTCAGTGAGTCAGTTAATAAACGGCAAAATGGGTTCATAAAAAGGGGTAGCACTTGCCCAGAGGTTAGCGGAATTGGATGGTGTAGGGTTGTAAGCTTATATGAAGCCCATATAAGCTGAGAGAAACTGTTTGAAGTCAAGGGGCAAAAATCTTTTCCTCCAGGAAATACTGCTGAGACTCCTCCTGGGGAAAGAACTACTATGAAACTACGAGTTGGTCACACTATAACTATATTTTCAATAATAATTGATTGACCTATGATGTTTCACCTATATGCTATAGGGAGAAAGTAGAGATTTGTACTTGTATAATATCATTTTTCTATTTCACAAATCTCACATTCCCAAAGACAGGCCTCAGAATTTTACGCAATAAAATGTGCAAGTACAATATGCAGGCTATAAACAATAAATTTAAAATTGAGCTGTATGTAGGCTTTTTAAAGGATCTGACTTTTATTCACTTTTTAAGCATTTAGTCATCATTAAAAACCTTAAACGTTTCTCAGCTCACTTGATGATGATGCTCCCAAAACTCTTTGATTCCCCTCAGACTGTGCAAATGAAAGATTTTAATCGGAATGCTGATAACCCATGTTGGTGGTTCATGGTACAATTTTTTTACCATTTCCTTATATGCAAGGCAGTCACTTGTTTAAAATGGTCTTCCCAATCTTTTATTAATTACTATTCATTTTTATTTCTTTTGGAACAGAAACCTACTCATTAGGTTAAATGTTCTTAAGAATTGGTCCATCTATAGAAAAATTCTAACAACAAAAAACTTAAACAATCCCAATTCAAGGTCTGCTTAGCAGCTTTTCTAGGAGCTTTCCATTTTGACATGGTCTTCCACAGCAGATGGAGTTTGTGTTGGCATGCAAGCTCAGTAGCTGTAATGATTTCATCCCTAGCACGTTTCAGACTTCTCATCCATGTTAGCTTAGAAGTAGGACTTTTTTTCTTTTGAAGAAGGTCCTATAGGAGATAGGAATCTAATGAACCATGTCAGGTAGTTGAAATATCCAGAAAATGCTAAGAGGCACAGTATGGTGGTCGAGAGAGCTCAAAGCACTGCAACTTAGGGAAACCCATGCAGATAGACAAAACACTAGCAAATTAAGAACAACATCTTCATCAATTTGACATCACATGCTCTGCAAACACTCACAACACAACCGAACAGAGAAACACACTGCAAGTGGCATAGATGACAACAGATATTGATGTCACTAGGGGACACTAAAAAGTGATGGACGCGCTTGTTTTGCGACCATTTGTGACTCTCACAGAGTTACTGAAGTCAGCTACTCGTCAGTCGTGTTGGAAAATAAACTAAAATATATGTTTTTTTCTCTTTATTCTGATATCATGATGGCTGTTGTGTGTTTTTCGTGGAATTATTTGAATTGACAGGCAAATAATAAGCAAAATGCAAAGGCTATGTTAACAGATATCTGCCACTGGCTAATACCTGACTCATGCCATCACAATATATATATAGAGAAAAGAAACTTGCATTTTAGTAAGACTCGGGTGTACCCACGTGTCTAGTGTCCCTTAAACATCCATATCCGTTGTCATCTGTGCTACTTGCACTGCGTCTCTCTATTTGGTTGTGTTGTGAGTGTTTGCAGCGCATGTGATGTCAGATTGATGAAGATGTTTTCATAATTTGCTAGTGTTTTGTCTATTTGCGTGTGTTTTCTTAAGTTGCAGTGCGTTGAGCTCTCTCGTCCACTGTAAAGAGGATATATTGAGTTAGAATTGTTGTCCAACTACAGTTAAGGTAACTTTTTTGCAGTGATAAGATATTCCGTTAAAGTTATATATCTTGTTTTGCTTTCCAATTTTAATCATTGTCTTTCATCACCTTGTTTTATCACTGTGCAGTAAAGTTTCAGTATACAGTGCTGATCTGTCATTGTTGCTTTTTTTGGCAACAACTTGTGAGCCATAAGCTTTGTTGTAGAGTTGTAGCACTACATTGAGATGAATTGTCTATTAAATCTGGCAAATACTGCCACGTCTTTTTTTCCTTTGAGATTCTGTTGACGAAGTTTGAGTTTCTGTACATTGTGTTGTCTATTCATGGCGACTGTCGCTGCACATGATAACTGCCCAGCCCTTCTGTTTATTCCAAGCTGTTGTAACAGCTGGAAACATAAAAAATCCTGTGTGGCAGAGGATTTTTTCCTGGAAAAAAAAAACAACTCTCTACAATAAACCAGGTGGTTAGAAGCTCAATTGTGAAAGCTGTCATGAATGAGAGATTCTTCTACTCAAAATTCTGTGAAATCAATAGAGTAAGACATTTTCCCTTTTCAGCAGGAACCTTTTCATGAACCCTAGAAAACTAGCTTTTGAGGTTTCTTTTTCTTCTTCTTTTTACAATGGGAACTTTTTGTTGCTGGATCCCAGTTTCTGCCCGCCCAAAAATGTTTTTGCTACCCAAGAGTACGCAGTTTGTTTGTTTTTTCTGATTGTTCAGGAGCTAAAAAGTGGGGTTTGTAGCAGCAAAGATCACTGAGTGTTTAAACAGAACTAGAAGCTCCACTACACTACACACTTCTGTTTGTCTGTATGGGAATTTATTTTGTTGTCGTGATGAGTAAATTAAAGCTACAAGCTGACTTTCCAAGTTGTTTCAAAATGTATTTATTAAATTAACTTGCAGATTGTTTCAAAAAACAGAAAAATGTTCAAATTATAGCTGCTGCACAGCAGGGAGTCAGGAGTGGCCATTTTTAAGGAGGAAGAGGATAAAAACAAATGGGTCTTGAACTCACAACCTTTTCTCCCAATGGCACATCATGATCATGTTGAGCTACACAGAAAAGTTCTCGGCCCTGCCCTGCCCTGCATGTTTTAGATTAGTTTCTGCTCCAACACACCTGATTCAAACGAATGGCGCGTTATCAGGATTGATTTGAATCAGATGTGTTGAGTTACCTGCAGAGTGCTAAAAACCAGCTGGCTTCACACTTTTTTTGTACTTCATCTAGACAAGAAAAAGATGTCTGTAGTGTATTTTTTAAAAGATTGATTGCTCCATACGTGAGAAATTGATGTTTAAAGATGCTCAAATTGCCATTGACTGCAGTTGTTTACGTGAGGGTAGAATTTACAATATTGTCAAAAATTCTTTGTTTTAGATAAAATTCTGAAGTCGACCACACTTCACCTACTATGATAGCAAAATGTTCAATTATTTTGCATGTGTATTGGAGATTTATCCAGCTAGAATTTGCATTATCTGTTTACAGTACTGTTTACGCAGGCAAACATTTTGCTGCACTGTGCTCAATTTGTGATATCTTAAAAATCCGACTGGATCATTTGTGGAGGACCGTCTGATGATGGTGTGCAGCAAGTTTCGCGTCAATTGAACAAAAAATGTAGGAGGAGATTAAAGAGTTTTACAGTTTTTGAAAAAAAAACCTGCCAGCTCAAAGAGAGTTTCTGCTTAATTGGGCCTACATTTTAATGACGGTTTCAAAGTCATAGCACAGTTGATTTTTTTAATGAATTTTCAAAGTTTTAAACTTTTTGCTGTAGCACCACGATCAGGACTATTAGCACACAGCTGAGCCAGCTGAGGAACTTTGGCATAGGACTGGAGCTGTGTGCAAGGTTTGACTGAATTTAAATGTCCACCCTCTGGACTTGTGGACTGAGACCTCACGGACTTCAGTCGTACATACAGTGATGTGTTCACTGTCATCACTTCAAGTGTGAGAGGGCGCAAGACTGCAGGACTTTATGGGCTACTGATGGACAGGCATAAAGGCTACGATAACAAAATGAACTTTGATGACCTTTTTAGCCTATAATTCTACGTATTTCTTTATCATGATGTGCTTTAATATGATTTATAGCCCACACTATTCAAGTAACATTCAGAATTAGTTAATTTTGCTTTTTAGTCAGCAATTGGGAAATCATGTAACATCTGTATTGCAATGAATCGTGGGTAATTATATCAGTATCTGCATCCCAAGCAGACTCTCTGGAAGTCTGCAGAAAGTCCGGGCCCTTATGCACTGGATACATTTTGGGTTTGGACAGCCCTCAGCACTTGCAGACTGCCCGCGAACGTGCCCACAAAGTCCGCGGGGAGCCTGCAAGGGTGGTGAAGTCTGGACATTTGGAACAACAACAACAACAACAACATTGGGAAATCCAAGACGGCCCTGGCAACTCTCCTGCCCGGCCCCTAAGAAGAATTTTTAGCTTTGCAGATGGGGCCTTGCCTTTCTTGTGAGTTTAAAAACCCTTTCTACCTCTGCACATCCAATTTTCACCGTTCTTCAGATGCTGAGGACGCACAAACACAATTGTGCCACATTCATTTTTAATAACTTGAGTTAGTTCCTGATGTTAAGCCCTGTTGAACTAATACAATTGTTTTTCACTGAGATGAACCAGAACTAAAAGTGAACTTTCATTGATTTCAAATTCTGACATGACACACCTCATCAGCACTTCCTTTTCTCAGATGAATGTGGCAACATGAACAGCCGTGTCATCTACCCAGAAATAGGTGGTTCGAAGCCACCTCCTGACAAAACCGTCATTGTGTAATCACCGGCCATTCATCTAAAATGACATGGTGACAGATGTGAGAGGATGTACAGCGTCTTTTTGCTATGAGAGCACTTCCTCTGCAGACACCCAGCTGTGCTGGCAGCTGTAACTACTGACAGCTAGCACAGATTCTGCTTTGTGTGCAACCTCTAATTTTCTTATGATCTCCTTATTTGGAAAACACGTCGACGTTCAACATCTTTAGCTCATGTTTCTTCACAGACCAACTCAGGATTTGAGTGTGAAACTTCAAATGGAAATTATTATAACTCATCAGGTGTCACTGACTCCAATCAGTAACACCTGATGAGTTCAGTGTTTTTGTGACAGATTAACCAACTCGCGCTCGCCTTTAAGACGCCTTTTTAACGGCAGCCTACCGTTCAAATGGGCACAATGCCAATGGGTGTGCAAGACTTCATTAATTGTACCCATGTTTGTGCTACTCACTGCAAGATCATGGACAATAGCTGCTATGGTACGAGAAAAGAGTTGAAAGGGGCTCCTTTTTAAAAAAGTATGGCTGTGCTTTCACTCTTTCTTTTCGTCTGAGGAGCAGTTTTCAAAGAGCGGATTTCTTTGTGGAGCTTAAACTGGGCCCAAACCTGGCACAGCCTTAATCACCTCTCAAATTTCCTGAATCACATCCAAATGAGAGCCACTTGCGCTACCTCATATCCTTCCATAATCACCGTGATATATTAAATATGACCATTTATGCTAATGAGCAAATTCATTAACCTGATTAATGAAATACCTTAATGACTTCCAGTAATTTGTGTATTTTATGTCAATATAATCACCATCATATGATATGTAGGTAATAATATCAACTCTGTCTGGTACTGAGAGGCATGAAGGATTTGAATTAATTTGAAGAAAATATGCTTTGATATGCAGATATACTGTACGCATTAAGGCGCTCCAACAATGAACGTCTAAAACTGATTTACTAGTAGGGTTAATAAATCAGTGATCTGGTAGATACATGTATGCTTACCAAGACGTTATTATACTTACTTTCCCCAAGTGGCCAGAAACACAGATTTAAATGAATGATAATGTTACTCCATAACTGATGGATGTTTAAATACACATCTATGCAGCTGAAACATGAGATTATTTTGCCAACTCCTCTAAGTTAATGTCCTCAAGTTTGGATGGAGGCTTTCACCTGAAAACTCAATAATAGCCCAGTTTGATTCAAGAAACGGCCAAAATCTAAAAATGACACATTTGAATGTGCCTAAGTGACTTTTCAATACCTCATTGCCCACTGTTAATGTGCACTTAACCCCCATTTGCTCCAGTGGGGCTGCTCAATGGTTAGTAGATGAAAACTGTGGTTGTTCAGGGCAGCTCTCAGGTGTGACTGCGTGTCGTGAAGCATGCTTACAAAAAAAAAAGAAACTTGATACTCAAAAAGTTATTAAATTCAAAATATTCAGGGGCAGGCGGGGGACCGAGGCCTTTCTGTGTGCTCCGGCTTCCTCCCACAGTCCAAAAGACATGCAAGTAAAGTTAATTGGTGACTCTAAATTGGTGTGAATGTGAGTGTGTATGGTTGTTTGTCTCTATGTGTCAGTCCTGTGATGAACTGGCGACCTGTCCAAGGTGTACCCCTCCTCTTCCCACCTAATGTCAGCTGGGATAGGCTCCAGCACCCCGCGACTCTGCATAGGATAAGCGGTGATAGATAATGGATGGATGGATGAATATTCAGGGGGGAAAATGAACCACAGCAGCAGTCATTGTGGCTTGGCATGGCAGTGGCATTGCACAGTGGGAAGCCGGTGAGGGATCACGTCCTCTCACTGTAGCAGCAACATAACTTGTGAGGACCTGACAGGATTCACAAGTCCAAGTCAGGATGTTGGGCATCTATAGGAATCTCACACCATGAAGTGACCACAATGGAAGAATAGTAAACGCAGGTAACGCATTAAGGTAATTAAGGCAATTAAGGCACAATATTAAAGGAGCCTTTTATCTGTGAGTCATGTCTATGTCCTATATCTTACTTTCAGGTGCCATCAACAGCCCCCTATAGGTTTTGACCATTCATTTGAGTGGTACAAAGTGTGCCATTTTGCATTGCCTTGTAAACAGTGCATGTTGTGCAGGATAAATTTCATACAGTTTTTAACAAAATCTGAAACTGACGCTGCCAAAATGTGGCAGCTTGTAATGATCAGTAACCAGCAATGTCACTCAGTAACCAGACACCCCCGTGTTGAGAGTGTCTGGATAAAATGTAACTGGCTAAAACATGCATAAACATTAGTATGATCGTTTAACATTAGACAAGAACTTCCGGAAAAACGGGTCTCATATCATTCTAAACCCCATCAATCACATCTCAGTCCCTACATTTATGAGCCACTCTGCATAATTAGTTCAGACTTTTGAACCCCCATTTCCACTGGACTTCACAGAAGCAACTTGCCTGCTCCTGAGCCCTTTAGGATACAACCGCTTTGATATCCCGACTCATTAGACAGGGTGTACGACTCCAAATGCCAAGCAGATAACAGCAGTGCATCCCCGTGCTGCAAGATAACAGATAAAAAAGGAGATAGGCCCTTGTTGGCTGCATTGTTGTGATGACATAATTCATTATCCCCCATCCTTTTTACGAGGCTGTTATCGGTTTCATTCAGATATCTATCCAAACCCATAAAATGTGATTACACTGAGCTTTGAACTTATGCTGGCGTATTGTGTCTCCCCACTGAATCCCCTGTGCACCATGGTTACATTTTACCACTTATGGAGGAACGTCACCAATGCTCCCTGGGAGTGCGTTTATTGTGTAGTATGTGTGGGTGTTTATACAGTATAGTGTGTCTCCTCTATGCCTACATGACTGTCAATCATCTCATTTTTACGCCCTAACCTCTAATTAAATTGTGATATACTCCACAGCGACTATTAGGGTCACACATACAGATTTCATTTTGCACGTTTGGAATATTTAGAGATTGTGGGAATAAGTGAGCCAGAAAGGATGAGTGGATGAGAAAAAGTTTTTTTTTTTTCTTTTCTGCACTGGTAGCAACTGCAGAAGCCGAGAGCTAAATGACTTTCAAATTTAATCTGCTATAAATCCTGGCAGGCAGTCCAAATCTAGGCAGAGAAACTTTTGAAATCAAATGCAGAATTTCAATGATCCCGGCACTCAGAATGTAGGCACTTTACAGTATCAGAAACATAACCAGGTAATTTCCTTCTTGAGAACACCAGCGTCTCATCTCAAGTCTTGCATGACTCTTATATTGTATATGAGATGTGAAAGGACTTCTGTTTGAGTCACAGTGATGTCAACCGTTTGAGACTGGTGCATGCATTGAGAAGGAGTCAAAAGGGATTTAGAGCACGGAAAACACGAAGAAAGATCTTGAGGGTAACCAGAGTTCAGCCGGTCGATCACTGGAACGTTAATGAGCCCCTGATGTGCTTCTAACTTAGCAGCCTGCTTTGTTCTCAGCAGGACCATAGATATTTAGTGTTATGGACTGTGGGCTTTCAGTGATCGCTATGACTGGCCGGATGGCTCCTGCAGGGACTCCAACATTATTTTCTGAACATGCAGACCAGATGTGACATCAGTTTCACAAGTTGGATACCCAAATGTGCTTTGGCCAGTTGGCCTGTGCAAAATCATGGACATGAACGATTTAAGAATTTCACTGAACTGACTATTTTTTTTTTCATATAACTGTCATGAATTAATGTTAATCTAAACTTTCAAGCCAGTAAGCCAAAGCCCATTTGCATTGGTATGTTGGCTCTATCCAAAGGTAAACTAGAATCACCGCCTTGTGGTTGTATGCCTCCACGCACCAATCAAGTTGCAATTTCCATCTATGTCTGTCCAGACTCATGTAATATACAGTATGTAGTGACTAACAGAGAGCTTCATCACATGGTGCAACAACAATCACCTGAAGATCAACATCAGCAAAACCAGTTAGCTTGTGGTGTTTTTCAATGCTTCAAATGTGGATGTTGGTGCAAAGAAGCTCCAGATTCTAAAACATGGATTCTTCACACACATGTTCAACCCAGCAGCAGAGAAGATCTAAACAATCCAATCTCCTCTTCTGTTCCTAGATCATGGTGTTGAATAGTGGCCAGAAAAGTGTTTTGTTTTTTTGTTTTTTGCAGAATATTATGATGTCACAGTGAAGTTGACCTTTGAACTTTTGGATATAAAATATCATGAATTCATCATCATTATCCTGTTAGACATTCGTTTGAAATGTTGTCATAATTCACATATGAATCGTTGAGTTGTGACTAAAAATGTGTTTAATAGGTCACAGTGACCTTGACTTTTGACCTCTGAACACCAAAATCTTTTCCTCGAGGTGTTCCTCAGATATTGGGTTCACAAGAATGGGACAGATGGACTGTGGATGGCCACAGCTGTTGTCGGCGTGGAGGCATAAAAAAATTAATTAAATTAAAAAAAATCCACCTGAGACAAAATTTCAGCATCTACAACTACATGACTGCTGGGCAAACTGGATCTACAGAGGATGTTTGTGTGATATAATTGCTACAAAATGGACTAGCATTGTTTTTTCCCCCACAAATTTCCAGTTTTTCTTATTGAAATTTAAATGAATTAAACTGTATATATATACATATATATAAATTTTCAAAAGAATAGATTAAGGTTGAATAAAAAAAAGTAATTAACATGAATTAAAGTAACTTTACAAAACACAAGAAACTACTTAAACTTACAGGGAAAATGGGACTGAATTTTGGATTTCTAATGACTGCTCGCGTTTTAGTATATCATTTTGCCTTTGATCCACCCAAGCTGTGATCTAAGAAATGCCACTGTGACCAGTATATGGCTGCTCTCTGAAAATTTGAATGAATTCATCCTCAGAGAATGAGCCCATTATTCACCACAGCTCTGGATAACCACCCATTGAGAAAATGAAGTGATTCTAATATATCTTTTGTCGTGCACAGGATTTCTGTCTAGCCTGGTATGACGTCTGAGAATTATAAACAGCCTACTGTGTACTGTCAACTCCAATTGTACCCCTGAATTCATCCAAATGCCACAGTTATTAACAATTAAAGTCCACATGGAACAGAAGGCAGAGTGTTGCTTCCTATTCCTATAGTCAGGTAGGGAGGGACTATTTTAACTAGGGAGCTCCCAGTTAACACAGCCCAATAAATGTTAAAAGGACTTTCCAAAAGTGATCCAAGAGGGACCGAACACCGACACCTGATGAATGCTGGCTTGATGACAGGAATTACAGTACCAAGGTGGTTTTCTTGCTGGTTTTGGCTCCTGGCAACCCAGGGCTGAGTTAGCTAATGGGATCTATGCATGGCTAACTGAGCTTGCTGTAACTGTCTAACAGCAGCTACAATAAGTCACGTTATCTGCCCATCAGGAAACTTTGTAAACCACCTCAGTACTGGATTTCCTGTCGTCAAACTGGCCATTTTAACCAGCTCCTGAGCCCGGTAACGTCAACTAACGGTTACTTCAGCAACAAGTAAAGCCATGTTTTCATGAAGAAACTCCAAAAATGCCAAAGGGTTCACATCCGAGGACATCAGAGGGAATATTTTCACCAATAAATAAAGTTGTTTTTGTACAGTAATCAGTGAGGCCTGCCACACACACTCCGCTCCTGCTGCGCACTTCTGACACGAAATATTAAGCCAGCTCTTACGCACCGTTGAAGATTTGAGTGGATGTCATGATATTATTTGTTGAAAATAATAATAATAATAATAATAATAATAATAATAATAATAATAATAATAATAATAATAATAATAAATATGTATGTATTGATATAAAAATACAAAGATTGTTATTGTTAAAGAGGAGCAATATGTGACCGTGGATGTGATCTAAACATTTTTTCCCATTTCAGCACGACTTTAAGAGCATGATGGAGCATCACAACATATAGAATATTTCCAACAATCGCTATGCACAGCAAAGGTTTCGGGGCCTCCAGAGTGCACCCATAAGTCCTGTATGACAAAGGTTTGACAGTGGGGACTTTCGATTTATATGGTCCACATTACAATCATTTATGATCGCCGGAGTCTCCACATACGAGGCAGTGGCAAGAAAGACCTTGACTTTACTTTTATGGCCATTTAATTTATAGACCATTTCATATGTCGTGAGGTAAAGGCTGTCGCTACAACTCTGCAGGGAAAAGCCTGGCTGAGGCCCATTGGCTCTCCCATTGTTAACAATCATTACATAATCAAACTGATCTGACTTGATGTACTGTGCTTGGAACAATGCCGTCACACTTGGCCACAGCGGCAGTGCACAGTGACCTGCGACCTGTGATGCCATTAAAATCCAACGCATGGCCAGACCACCGCAACACCCACTTCCCCAAGTGTCACACGCTTCCCAGCAAACAACAACATTATTATCCAAGGGACAGACTATGACGTTTCACAAAGCCTCAAGTCACACTCGCCATCGGCCTTCTTGCAGCACACTGACAGGATTAGCACATAAACTTATAGTCTGTTGACCCTCACACTTAAGGTTTGTGCATTCTATTATGGGCTGACTATCTGCCAAAGAGCACTGAGACAGAGAGAAAGAGGTGTCTCAATGTTTCACACAGCCTTGGCTTTAAAAGTAGCAGCAAAAGCTTTGTTCTGCTGTGCCGCATGAAATGGGTTATGACAATAACAATTTAATAACCCGCTTGGAGTTCAATCAAGACATGGAGTGAAGGAGGTCATGCTTCAGAAATCTAGAGCTGTTTGAAAAGTCAGGAGACAGAGCTTCATTCTGTTGCCTTCAATTGACCCTTGAAGCAAAGAAAAAAAAGAAATATGATCCAGTGGAAATGTTTGACTTCACTGCACACAGAGTAGATATCCTCATACATCACTGCAGCAAGTTAAGCATGTACTAATAATCCAAATACATCAAACAATTCAGTTTGTCACATGTAATCACAAAATACAATCACAGTGAAATGTGAACATTATAACTGTTCTCATCTGTAACTGCTACATGTGATAAAAAAAAAAAGAAAAGAAAAAGAGGCTCTCTGGTTGTTTGCATGCTTTCAACAACAGCGGACTTGCACAAAAGAGAAATGCAACGTGCACAAAAAAGAAAAACAGGTTTTCACATCATCAAACACACCCCCTCCTTTCCATAAAACACAAGAATGACAGGAGGAAGTGTCTCTTAAACATGGCAGCAGGATGACATATCTCAATGTGTGTGGGTCTACCCCGCACAATAAAAGTTCAACGTATTGAAGAGGAGAACAACAAAGACAGACACAGATGGGAGTTGGCAGCGGTTAAAGATTTGCTCCGAGTGGGAAGAGGGGGAATGGGAAAGGGGAAAGCAATGTTAGAAGAGTTATTGTTGAGGTGGATTTGGGCTGAGCTACAGAGAGATGAAACATGAAAAACCTTTGAAATTTAGATTCTCGTTGGTGGAAACGAAGCTTTTTCACCAGCTGATTTTGGATTGCACAAATGTTAAAGACAATTTAATTTGTTGCCTTCTGAAATGTGGTCCCTGCTTGCCAGCCTGATGGTTCACAGAAAGGAGGACTGCTGGTCAACTGCTTAGGGAGGCTTCAAGAAGTAAATACCATACAAATAGTAATGGTGGACCCATTATAAAAGTGCTTGACTTTCCATATTGCTCCAGTGGAGTCACTGTGGCTGTAATGGGCAACTCCCAGGTGTTAATGTGTGTAACTGTGAATGTGAGCTCAGGCATCGCTTAGAGAAGCAACTCTCTATAAATGCAGGGTCAATACAGATGGGATCTTTCAATAAAGACCACATTCAAACTAAGGATTGTTTGGAATATTAAAGTAGCAGTTTGATTCTGTCTGTGCTTAACACTTCAGAACTTCACTGCATGTAAAAATGGAAATTTGTGCTGTTTTTGTGAAAGTTTCTTGGTGAACAGCAGCTGGGTGCAGTGACTTCTTGCAGTCTTGTCATCACTGCGAGTTTTCCAGGCAAACTGCATTGACAGACAAAATGGTGCGTTTTACATTACCGAACTTTCTTAGATTTTTATCTGTGCACATATTTAATAAATTAGAAACATCCTGTTAATTATTGAGCTTTAGAAGTGCTGTTTTTTGAACTTTGGACCGAGTCCTTCATGTCTTTAATAATCCAGCCCTGGGTACAAACATGAGAGAAATATTGATCGTCTCATCTAACTCTCAGAAAAAAAAAATTAATAAGCACATTTCCCAAAAGTTTGAAATATTCTATTCAAGGTTGAAAAACATATTTTATTTCCCTCAGCTTGAGTGATATTCTAATCAACGGTTTTATTTTCCAAAGCTTTGAGATATCCAATGCAATGGGGAGTGAATGCAATTTAATTCCTAATATTCAAAGCACTGAAAAGCTATCAAGTCCAAAAACTTTTAATAATCTATAGAACTCACTGTCAACAGTCAATTTGAAGTACTTTCTACCAAACACATGGTCCATTCAGATAGTGTATTTATGTCCAGTGTAATGGGGTAGGGGCAGAAATGTTACCAAGTGATAAAATGTTCTTTTTGTTGTTGTTACGTTTTTACAATTTGAGTGAATTGCCCCTTTAAATACAAAAAGTAGCTTTAAAAATATATCCAACAGTATGATATGATGATGAATGCAGAGGATCTTCCAATGTGTATAAATACAATTATACTGCCATATACAATACTGCACTACAATACTGTACTGTTCACATTTTGGTTTGCGATGTTAGATGTTGAAAAGACACCTGAAGTGGAGGAAGTGGAGACTTGTCGTCTATCTTTGTTTATGTCAATGGTAGAAACCACGGGGAGATTAGCAGCCATAAAAAGGCTAGTGGATCATTACATTAGTGTTGTAACATACCTTTTGGGACCTCACTTGGCATTGGAAGGTGAGCTACTGAATTTGATGCATCTCATATCTCTATTGACAACCATAAAAGCTACCCACTGACAAAAAAACCCCCCTACTTCTTAAAACCAGTTTTCCCTCAAAAACAGCCCCATAAAGACATATCAGAGGGTAACTGGTACGGATTTTTGTACCTGCTGTGATTCCAGGCCATCTGACATCATTGTGAAGACCCTGAAATGGTGTCATTTTCCGTGTTAGTGCAACTGTCCTCCCCAACCTCCCAGTTTATTGCCATATCATCCAAATCTGCCCCCTGCCACCAGCTGTCATTACTGCACGTCCACACCTTCACACAGAGTTTCTTTCCTCTCAAATCTGAAGTGTTTTGATCAGTTTCCTAACATTTTTTCTGTCTTTCTACTGAAAGCATTATTGACTCAAAAGCATTGCCTCCCTGTGGTGCTCGAAGAAAGTCACTGTAATGAAAAGCAGAGGAGCTCCATTAACACCACTACCTGCTCAGCTGGCACCATCTCCTACCTGTTGTTAAATGACTTAATTGGATCTGAGCAAGGAAGAAAAGGAGTGGGAAGACTTTTCAGTTGGTTTTGGTGTGGGGGAGCAAAATGTTTCCCTTTGAGACTATTCTGAACACTGTTGTTTGTCTTTGTTGGTATCCTCATGGGTTTGAACATAACTGGGTGTATCATATCGTTTCAGCACAGAAATCCCACAGAGTCATTCTGAAAATGAGCACTGTATTATCTCTCTTCACATATCCCTCTACAGCTGAGTCTGTTATCTATTAAGACGAGCATGTTTGTAAAGTTTCTTCGCTACTACCAGTTTATATAGTCTGCACAAAATATATATGATACCTCATGTAGACCATAAAAATGATGCATTACTTGGTTGCAGGCCATAGATTCAAGTGGAGAATCAATTAGTGAGTCAAAAAAAACAAACAGACTCATTCATCTAATGTGCCACTGGAAATAGATTACCGGTGTATCTTGTGGATTCAAAGAGCCTTCGCAGATAAAGTGGATGCATTGTGGGAATAAAGAGACTGAAGTCGAACTGTAAACGCATACAGATGGCTGAACGTTCAAACTGCGTGGCTTCCGTAGCATTCCCGATTCCTCTACAAGAATTTAAATTACTGCCGTAATTAGGTGGAATACGTTGGGATCGTTAGTGTCTGCGCAGCCTGTGAATCACAAAGGATGTAAAGTTTGTGCTGGAAATACAGACTGCTCAGGATTTGTAGAGGCTAGATCAACAAAAACACATTTTTTGTCTTGTACCTTTTGCCTGTTGTTATCACAGGACTGGGATTCTGGCTTGGTACAACACCTAAAGCAACCGTGTCTCCTACAAATTTGTTGTACATAAACATAATTTCTTGTAGGGCTGGTAAAAGTCATTTTACTTAAAGTCATACAATTGTTTTGGGTTTGTTTGTTGTTTTACTTAAGTAGCAATACCATACTGTAAAAAGATTGTTAAATGCAGAAGTCCTCTATTGAGTATGTTTGAAAGTACTGACAAAATGTAAATGTTGACATGATGAAAAGTAAAAGTACTCATTGCAGAATATTGGCCCTTGCCAGTGGCCCTTTAAAGTGTTTTTAGTGACATTCTACCACTCCTAACAGGTGACGCTTGTGGTATTTATTGCTGAGTTTTACAGTATATCACAACTTGTTTGATTTTTCTTTTGTATTTATTGTCCCATATGGAGAACGAGCGATGAAGCTACTGTATCGTTCACAACAGAACCCCCTTGAAAGGATTTAAAGCAGCAAATCTGAGTCGTATCGATGGCAGAACTTAATCTGCTTTTAGGTTAGCTCTAACTCCATCTGCTGCACCACCACGACGATAAAAAAAAAAGAAGAAATACCCCAAATTTCATTCGCAAACCATCAAACAGCACAAGTGATGGCCAGAGCAAGAGCCTGTAATATAGTGCCAAACGAGCCAGGCGCAAAGCTGAGGATGAAAAACAAAAGTATAATCCCTCCGCTGCTAACGGTGTCACTCAAGGATTAGCGTGCCAAGGAAGAAAAAACACACTAAGTACCACGCGGATAAATTAAAAGCTCTGGACAAGCTTGTCTCCAATCGTTTAAAAAAAAAAAAAAAAAACATCGATTGCGTTACAATAGGAAGTGTTTGTGCCTCTGTGTGAGCGCCCTGACAGAATAACAGCAACTATAATCTCAACTTCAGATATCCTCGTATCAGTTGATTTGAGCCTCCGGGGCCCGTGGCGACAAATTGAAAACGTAAAAAGCTTAAGGCAGTAGATTGGGTGATATTTTCTGAGTCAAGGAGAGTGACCCGGTGGATCATCGGACAAGAGTTGTGGCGCCTCGCCGATGATGACGGTTAATCCCGCTGTCTGATCAGTCAGAGAGGAGGACTTTCCATGGATAGACTTGGCTCAAGCAAATAGCCCACAACAAACTAAACACACTAACACACACAGAATCACATTTTTTTTTTTTTTTTTTTTTTTACCTTTGTGCCCAGACGTAAACCATCCAGGAGGATAATCCAAGCGAGATTAGTGAGGAGCGGAGGGAAGCAACACTTCTCAACAAACTATTATTAACGATAATCTCGAGCTCCGGTCAAATCCACGGCTGGTGTAATTTCCGATGTGTAGAGAGACAGAAAGATGTCCTCGGGAGAAGTTTGCAGCTATGAGCAGCCAAAGGGGAGGTCGTTAATCCTTTCCCAAAATATCATCAATGTACAGTAGAGCCGACAGAGGAGGACGGAGAAGAGGAGAGGGACGTGGAGTTCAGCACCACGGCAGAGTGGACAGCTCCGACGGCGCAGCGATCTCACCTCGGCCGCTCTCGGGTCTCGTGTGCGCCACCGAGGCAGGAGCCACCAGCCCCAACCTCACCTACTGGCTCAGTCCCGACCGGATTTACATACAATCACGAGGGAGGGAGGAAGGAGAGGGAGGGACGAACCAATCGCAAATGTCCCGTAGTAGGCAGTATAAGCAACGAAACGAGGACAGGCACACACAGACGGAATGAGGAGCCGTTCAGTCCCGTGCGCCAAGCGACCAGCAAGGGAGGAAAGGGAAAGAGGGGGGAGAGAGAGAGAGAGAGAGAGAGAGAGAGAGGGAGAGAGAGAGAGAGAGAGAGAGAGAGAGAGAGAGAGAGAG
>JBBPCS010000204.1:13043805-13054232 GCA_037974645.1 Hollardia meadi
TTTTATATATATATATATATATATATATATATATATATATATATATATAATGTTTCACTATTTTAGAGTTTTACAGCATTGTCATATTTTATAATCTTACTGGTTTTAACAGTCGACATCGCTTCCCTCCATTGGCTCCCAGTTCGATTAAGACTCGATTTTAAGATTGTATTGATCACTTTTAAAGCTTGTCGGCTCCAAGTTACTTAACAGAAATGTTGACCCCATTTGAGCAACCTCGCAGCCTCAGATCCTCAGGTGGACGAGAAGTCGAGCCTGTCTGTGTTTTTGCCATCACGGCCCCTTGACATTGGAACGACCTGCCTGAGGAGATGAGGCTCGCAGATTCAGCATCCTCTTTTAATTCACTTCTTAAAACCCGTTTTTACAGATTACCTTTGATGTGATGTCGTCTTTCTATCTCTTATCTTTTTATTTTCTTTTTTTTTTAAATTCATTTTTATTATTTTATTGCTCTTTTTCTTTTTATGTGTTTTCTTTTACTGCCTTTATTCCTGTATTCGCTGCTGTCCTTTTATTGCTTGTTTTAATACTTTGTGTCTTCCAATTTAAATCTTTGGTCTCCTTGTTTGATCTTTATCTTAATTTTTCTTTAATCTTGTCTTGTTTATGTTTGGCCTGACTGTTTTTAAAGGTGTTGTTTATAAATAAAGTTTATTTATTTTTTTTTATAATTAATGTGTGCTGCACTCAATGCAGTACAACTGATGATACTGGCACGTGCATGTGTTTTGTTTGTTTTTACTGTTTTCTCATCACTAGCATCTGTTGGTGTGTTTTGTTGTGTATTATTGCTGACACTCTCCTACATCACTGATTTAAGCATTCTCCACATTATAAACAGTTTATTGATGATGTAGTGTTTGACATTAAGGAGCTACGGTGATTATTAATTGAGCAATGCTTTCACCTTTTACTTTGTTGGTGTCAAATCTAATGCAAACTAAAAAAAAAAAGAAGCATAACAAGTAATTAGTATTTTTGCATTTATACACATTTCTCAACAATATCTCTGGGGTGATTAAATCCACTAAAGTTTCACTTCTTTAATTCACATTTATGAATGTTTTAAAACAAGAAAGAAATCATCTACTACCTGGACTTGATTTAATAAAAATTCTAATTAATTCAAGTAATTAATTCAATTCTTGGAGCACATTGCAAACGGTGTGTTTTGAGAGTCCTAAACTCTGATTGTGTTTGCCCTCTGTGTGGGCCGGGGGAGCTTAAACGGGATTTGATCCAGTTTGATAATCCCTGATGAAACAGATGAGGGTCTGAGCACAGAAATAGAAATAATCTGGGTGGTGAAGGGAGGTGGCACACATCAGTGCTTCACTGTTCCTTTTCCTACAATTTGTGGCTTTCAAATGACAAACTTCATTCATAAAACTTGTACACAATTGTTAGCTTAAGATCTTATGTCTAGTGCCCATCATCGTTACACTGGCCAGTTGTCAAATTCTTTATTCAACATCCAAAAAATGTGGCTGGAAATGTGCCATTTGTCAGCTAAAGTTACCCCCTGTCCACTAAAATGACATGATCCCAGTGCTAATTACAGCTACTTGTACTTGTAATGTTCAATACTACATGATATGAAAAAAGAAACCCTCTTTGTAATAAACCAAAGGAAGCCTTTTTTACTTTTTTTGAAACTAGCTTGTGTTAAACTGGTCCAAATGGATCATGGATGGATGATTAAACACAAACTGCCATTTTATATAGATGGAATCCTAAATGCATCCTAAATAATGCATTTTATTGATTTATTATTCATTTTAAGTTTAAATTAAATTGTTTCTTCACGTAATTTTTTTTTAGGAATGTGCAGGAAAAAGACTCATTTTTTGGCTGTTTGCCTTCATTGGGTGGAGTGAGAGGGATTTCATGTGCAACGAAGATCCCTCGCTGGGATCTAAATGGAGACATAATGGTTATATTGTGGCCACCAGGACAATCCCTAAATGAAAATATACTCACTATATACTGTACAATGATGGTATAAGTAGTAGTACATAAAACTACATGTGCCATATGTGACATACAGCTACCTCCTTAGAGATGTAAGGTATTATAGCACTACAGAGTAGAATAGACAAGTGTTTAAAAAATATAGCTTCCATGTCTTTGTTTTCCTCCAGAATGTTCTTCAGCTGGGCCACAGGGGTGAACCGGCCGGCTTCAGGAAGCCTGATGCAGCTACTGACCTCCGGAGGCGAAACCCAGGCTGTGGCCGCGCAGTAGAGGCCCGAGTGGAGTTGTGCAGACGATAATGGAGGTTGAGAGGGAAGGGAGGAGAAGCAGAGAGAGCTGAGGAGATGGAGAAGGACAGACATATAGACTGGTAGAGATGAGGATATGGGGGTGGGGGCTTTCATTGCAACTGCAGCCTCACAGCGCCATCTAGCTGTAAATCCCTGCACCACTGTAACAGTCACTTAAGACTTAAATCTCCCTGTCCAGTTCAGGACACACTCAAGGATTCACTCTCTACTCTTGCAGAACAATTTTGAGGACCTATTAGAAAGTATTCTTTGAAACATCAGTAAAGTGTGTAAAATGATAAATAAGACTGTGTGGAAGCTGTGGCTGTATAAGATACATATGTTATACCATACCATTGTACGTTTGTGTCATAAAAGTGTTCTAACAATAATAGTTATAATGTAGAAAATTGCTAAAATTCATGAAGCTGTCTTAATTTTCTCACCGGATGTTTTTCTTATAAGGACCTCCAAAGCACATATCAGCAGCTTCATATCTACATCTGTGAAATTCAACACGTGACTGTGTCGGTCCAGAGTGAAATGTGAGATCTGTAGACCTTCCAGTTTGTACTGTCTGTAGTCCCTGAGCATCCTCTGCAACTGCCAGACCTCGGAATAGAGGAAAGCCGCTGTCTTCTCTCAAACGGACAAAGTTTAAAGTGGAGTGGCCTTAATTTGTGTTTTTAGCTATCAAGTCAAAGTGTCCTTGGTGTCTGCCATGTGGGAAAAAAAAGGTGCTCCTTTCCTGTTGTGGGTTTTGTAAGTCGTGTACTGCAACCATGTCAACTTCACAATAAAAGAAGTCAAAATGAATCGATTTTGAGGTTTTAAGTTTATTCTTAAACCTTTGAAATGGCGAGTTGACAAAGTAATCTCACCTCAAGGTCCATGTAGTGGCCGTGCTGGAGCTTACACATCCAAGAATATGAGAATAAAAAATCGGAATTGAAAGAGTGATAGTTTAGCCACCAAAATTACTAGAGACCTATCTTTATAGCAATACAGAAGCAGATTATGCATAAGGATGAATAGCCAGTAACCGACAGTCCGGCAAATGTAAGGTGATTGAAAAGTAAAGTAAAAAAAAAAAAAAACAGTGCGAGGATGATTTCTGTGGAGAATGTACAGCACAAAACAAACTGAAATCCAAACTCATCCATTAAACACATCAGTATACAAACAACCACAAGATGGCGCTCTCTAATAAGAGTCCCACTGCTGCAGTGCCAGTCAGTGTTTTTCAGTGGGAGTCATATTAATCTGAGTATGCACTGCCATGTGTACACTGTGTAAAGATAAGTCACAGAAGGGCCCTTTAGCATTCACTCGCCTGCACTGAACTGATTGCTGAGCCATCCGGGCCTTTCACCTTGGCAAATGCAAATCTGCACGGCGGCGACATCCGGGAAAACATCAATTTAAAAGTTGGATTATGATGAATAGATTATTTTACAGGCCAATTCCTCTCTGGACAAAATGTTGTTGTTGTTCAACCAACCCATATATTCGCCTTCAGCGTGGACCAGAATGCACATAAATAGACTGCGGTGCAGCTGCTGGGCCTTAGTCTTAAACTCCACTATTTCTCTCGGCTGGCCACAGTTCCTGGGGACTATATGGCTGTTGACAAGCACACTGCAATAAATCACCATGCTGAGGATTAATAGGAAAGAGCAACGCGCCCCAGCTCACTGTAGCTGATATGTATTTATTCTAGGTGGCGTAGCAATTCATCTCACTGTGTGCATGTGTGTGCGTGTGAGGGCCCGAGGCGAATTTAACACGTCTATGCATACATTACCTCCCACGATGGCAGCACTATAGAGTGATTGCCCATGAGAATGGAGTCAATGTTTATCACAGAAAGCGTTTCAGCTGATCAAAGATTACCGCTGAGACAGAGCATGTTGTTCCTGTTTCAGCTGGGGCAGATAAGTTGTCACTTCAGCGCCACAGATGCTATTGTTTTGTGCAGTGCGAATCTGCAAGAAGCAAATTATTTGTGTGTCACAGGTGCAGCGGCGTGCTAAAGAGAGTACTTATCTTTTAGGCTGCAGCGGTACGTTTTTCACATCTCATTTTAAGAGTCTGACTGCGAGTATGTAAATACAGGATGACTGATGTGATTTAAGAATCGGTTGTCTCATTCACAGCGGTGAACAAGAACAGAGTCATATAAGGTCGACGGAACCATTTAGTGTAATGGGACAGTGCGGCTAGGTATTGGCAACGTGGATGAAATCTATCTCAATATACTTAATTATCAATACAAATCATTAAATGTTCTGGAAAATCAGTTGAGCGCTCTGTGGGATCAGGGCACTGATTGTGAACCACCAAAATCCTCCTGAGGACCTTTGTTGCCTGCCATCTTTCATCCCCCTCATTTCCTGTAACTTCTCTGCTGAAGACACTAATAAAGGTGTAAAATAGCCAAACATGCTTTGAAAGAAATGCCTGTTTTTCAGAGACCAAAAAGATGCTTCACCACATTGATGCAACAATCTTGTAAATCCAATAAAGCCGTCCTGCTCAAGGATTTGTGTTATTTCCAGCAATGTCATGAAAGGGACAGAAAAAGTGTAGCAGAAGTTTTTGAATTTGGTTCATCTCATAGTATAGTATGCCTGTATGTAATGTAATAATCTATGCTTTTTATAAACACCCCTCACCATTTTGCTTCCTTTTCCTTCCAAACAATGAAATTATAACTGATAGAAGAAAAGTTTTCACATGCATGGTGGTGTTATTTACATTTCCAGGAGCAACCATGATCATTTTAGCACTTAATACATTTTGTACATATATAACTTAGAGTATAATTATTTATCCTTCTGCTCAGCTAAGATTATGAGTCCATTTTGACTGTGACTTACTTATACGATCAATTTAACCACCCTGGTTAAATAAAGGTCGGACCAGTGAAAAATAAAAGAATACATTCAAGATCTGCTTTAATGAGTTGATCCAAAGCAGGCATAAATTGGTGGAAACTCTCCCTTTAGTGCTTGTCCTGATATTTACTGTCAGAAGTTGTACTGTATATTGTATTATAATGAGGTAAATTGGCTCCCAGTCTTCCTTCCTCGCCGTTTTTGATGTAATGGCTGTCACAAATGTCTCTTATGTTTGAATTCCACTGTTCAATACATACAATCATGTATTGAATGAAGGACGGAGCAGCATCTCTAATCAGCCTCTTTAAACCAGTTGCCTGAGCTTGCCTCTAATGGCACAATGGCTGTGAATTCTTTGACTAGCTACCACTTCTAGACCCGTGCAGTTGTAGAATTAGCAGTGACAGTTAGCATATTTGACCGCACAAGAAAAGATTTTACAGAGGCCTATCAAGAGAAAATCCAAACAAAATGATTTCAATGTGATGAAAAGGCAAAGGATGTCTCTGAATTGAAAAACTTAATTAACCTGCTACACATGCAGGCAGGGGTGTACTCTGTACTTGATCACTTTAACAGCATTTTGGTGTTGTAAACCACCAAGTTCAGTGTGAACTAATGGGAAACCGATGCTAATTTGAGGTCAAACCAGCTCAGGGCCTCTTGCACATCATCCACTGCCCCCAGCACTTTCCATTGCTCGGTATATTTTTCTTTACATTGATTCAATAAAATCTGTTTCAAAATTAAAAAAAATTTAAAAAAAACACTCTTGGCTTTTCTTTTTTCTTTTCCTGCATATAAAATACAACCATATAACAGATTACATTGCACACAGAGAACCTGTGATAGCATTAGTTTTATTGACAGCGCATTGAGGCTTTCAAGCGCAGGCTGTCTCGGTGATTCATTGTGTGAAGCAGGGAGAGGAGCAGCTTCCAGTCCTGCTTACATGAATCCCCTGGAGGTGAATTTCCTGATTAAAGCCCCCCCCCCCAAACACACACACACACACATACACCCCACCCCCGCCCGCCTGAAACCCCTGCAGATGTGTGAGCGGATGTGTGTGTGTGTGTGCACGAGCTGGCATGTGCATGTCTTTATATTAGCATGTGGGTGCATATGTGAATTAACACCCATGTTTGTGTGTATGGGAGAGCACATGTGCATCGTGTCTGTTTTCGTGGGTGCATACTTGCCTGTGTGCGATGTGCATGTATGTATTTATGTGTTTTATGGATTTGTAGTAGTGCATGTTTAAAAAATTCACATTCTTCAAACATTTTTATTAATTTTATCAACAATTTGTTTTGGTCTGTCTCGTCTATTCTTTTACTCCCTCTGTTGTGTCTGCGAATTTTAGAGTGTGTTGCATAAATAATTTCATTATATTTTCATAATTTCATCATACATAGATGTGTGCACATATGTGTATCATATGTGTATGTGCCTGAGCAGTATAGGGTGTATATGTGCGTGTAGCTTGTGTGCGCATCGGTTTTATGAACGTGTATCTTTGTGTGTTTGTGTATTGTAGAGGTTATGTCTGAGATGGCGGGGCGCCATGTGGAAGCCATTGAGACCTGGAGCAGCAGTGAACATGGAAGGTGCGGCCAGATGGTAGTGGTTAGCCCTTGGCTGCTCTGGGTAACCTGACCTGCAGGGGAGGACCCCTCTGCCTCCTGAGGACCAGCCACCACATGTGTTGCGTGAGAGTAAGTCACCCAAAACCCAGGAACCGCCTCTTGGCTTCCTGGCGGCCTGTTCTCATAGCCGAGGCTGTTTTTTTAACCGAGGATCTAAAACAACAAACTCGAAATGGGATCAGACAGGAACAGTTCAGAGACAGGTTTGTGATCCTGAGGTCAGATGAAGGTGTTTTTAAGAGGCAGATTCTTTATACAGTGGTCAACATTACAGAATATCCTCACCATGCATCAGTGCAGCAAACATTTGACTCAATACTGTCAACACCAGTGGTGGAATGTGCTATGCTTTAGTAGAATTTTAAGGTACTTGTATCTTACTTGAGTATTTCAATTTACTTTAATCCATTGCAAAAATCTGACATCTGCTGTTATTTTGCAGTTTAAGATCTTTTATAGAAAGCGTACAGTATGTTCAGCTTTGAAAATAGAACTCTTGCTATAGATCAAACTAGTACACTGAGTAGTATATCAAAGTGGCCAAATTCACAATTAAAAGCATGTCTACAAGTTAATACATCACTATCCAATATAAAAATCTATAAATGTAAGATTCTATAACATTTTTGCTGCTTGACCTGTATTTTGCTGACAACACTTTTGTACTTTGCTGATTAAGATTTTTTTTTTTTTTTAAATAAAACATTCGATGAGCTTAAAGACACAACAGATCAACCTACCCAATAATATCATCTCCAGCTCGACCAACCAGACAGTCAAACGTACTTCCACATTAATGTGATAATATAACCAGAATAATAAAAAAAAGGTAATATGTAACATTAAAATTATACTCTTACTTTTGATACTTATTTCTTTGCACATAGCAACATCCACCTGTACTGTACATACACACCTACTGTATACCTGTTCATGAATTAAAAGTATACAAAAGTCTAAAAAGAGCTAAAAACATACAAAAACACTTCTCCTAAGCTCATGGTCAGAAAATTATGATTACATGAAATAAAAAACGATAAAAGATGGAAAGGTAATTATAAAACAGAAAATAAAACTGAAATACCTTTTGCTGGTAATATTTCTTTTACTTAAAGATCCTCTCCAGACATGTTTTAAGATGTACAAAATCTGCTTGTAATAAAATATATCTGATATGGTTTTCTGGCCTAAAAGTTCAATTCCCTCTCTGAAAATTATTCAAATTCAATCTACTCCTTCTGCCTCATCCAGATCCAAAAAGTCATGAAAAACAAATGGATATGAAAATATTTTTGGGGTTCAAAACTGAGGATGTCTCCTATTTCATTGTGAAGTCCATTCTCAGTATATGAGCACTGGAGGTTTTAAGTTTCCACATCACACTTGTTAAAGTTGCATGCTGCACCATGGATTGCCTTCCAAACTAGTTCTGATGTCACAAAATCATGACCGCACGTGCACATGTTAAACTTTGACTCTTGAGTGGATAGGGGGCAGCTTTAAAAATAGACGGGATGCTGACTTATGCATATGTTAAAATCACATAACATACTGAAATGGTGCTACAGTGAACCCCACACAGGGCGGCAATGGAAATCAGGTTTCCATTAATATATTGCATTTGCCATTTTAACCATCATTCTCTTTCTGTAAATTTACATAATTCAGTGTATTCAATCAGTCACAATAAGCTGTGCTGTACCATAATGAAGACTTTCTCTTGTAAAATCATTGTTTGTAGTTGTACCCAGCTTGGTCTGTAGATGGCACTAAGTCATAACTGAACATGAGTGAGGTGTTCAGGAGCATAATTAAAATTTGAGTGATGTATTTTTGATTAAATTAAATGCCCCCGAAGCCAGTAACTCACAGCACAAGGGTCGACGTGGATTGAGAATTTCTTTTTAAAGTAGGCAACATCAGGTCCAGTGTCTCTTAAGATGAAAGCAGTTCGAGATGGTAGTCAACATCTGCTCAGTGAGAGGTGAGCCACTGTTTGAAAAATCCATGTCAATGTCAATGAATAAATGATGGGCCGACGAAGACCTGCTCCAGATATTCGCTCAATCTGCACACTAATGAAATCTTCGAAATCGCTCAACTTAAAACAAAAACTACAAGAAAAAAAATGCAGGAGTTTGAGTCTGATCACAGAAAAATTGAATCACTCTCTCACACACAGGCGGGAACGAGAGAAGCTTCAGTGCCTTTGGATTTGTTTTGATTTACACTGAATCTATGTTTTCCTGGCCTGTCAGGAACATTCCTGACAGTAACGACAAGCAGCGATGGCTCGGTTTGCACATGGTTTCTGTCAAACCTCTGCAATCGTATAACTGTTTTCTGTCCGAGCTGGAGTCAGAAGCATTTATCCGTTTATTTTATCTCAATTATGACTTCCTAGAGCTCTCGGTCTCAGCAGGTGGTGTTCAGGTTGGTGTCAAGCGCTTTGTTGCCACTGGTCATTTGGCTATCGTGACAATTAATGCACAGATTTTTGCACAGATTGAGTGTGCGGATGCTTTTCTTTCTACTTTAGTTTGATGCTCTGTAGCTCCAGCACCTCTTTTAAGTCTTCATACCGAGTGAGCGGTGTTTTTCTCTTTGATTCTTTTATGACAATGAATGCACTAAAAGTCAGCCTCACACCGATTTGTAATCCTGTTTGTGAGTTCAGTTTCGTTTAAAACACGAGAATTCAGTGAAAAAAATACAGGACAGATTAACAGATAAAGAAAATCATCTTTTGTGGCAACTCTAGATGGATATTTTGTTTGGAAAAATCAGTTCCCCACCCCACTGTGTCATCAGAGGAGGTGGTGACGGAGGAGGGGCAGACCTGCTGTCTGGGGCTCGGGCCTCAGGGTTTAGGAGCCAACACCGAATATCTGTGTTGTCTGGCTCATATTTCCCAACAAGCACTTCCTTGTCACGTGTTTGAACAGCGCTGATGTATTTGATACAACTTTTCCGATCCTGCACGTTCTGTTGTTGGGTGCTTCTAACGTTGATGAATGAAAATGTCTTGTGCTGTTGCTCTTAGTTTGAAGATAAATGCCCAAACTGTAAATACAGTGTAAATGCCTCTGGCAACACTATATTTAGTGATCACAATCTGCAACATCAGAGGGGATAAAGGCATCCTGCCATTAAAGGTAATAGCCTCGTTATTAGGCCTGCAGTGGGGGTGGGATTAGGGTGTGGAGGGCCTTGCATCACATATGATCCATCTAATAATGTCTGTCACTTCTGGGTCCAGAAAAACAAGTTCTTGTTCCTGGTTGTGTGTGCCTCGTAACAAAGCAGGCGGAGAACTTTTTTTTTTTTTTCTCAAATTAGGGATCGACGCTGGTCTGTGATGACGGGAGGAAGTCGTTAGAAGGAGGAAACGTAGACCTTTAGCAGATAATCTGGTGGTACATGATACGTGTCACATAGTCATGTTTCATGACATCCTCAATGTATGTTGAAAAGGAAAACGGCCTTTTGATGTATGCAACATCTCCCCTGAGATCAACACGCACACACACACACACACACACACACACACACACACACACACACACACACACACACACACACACACACAC